>OOFE01000333.1:0-13106 GCA_900323365.1 Monocentris japonica | reverse complement strand
GGGACAGGAACCGATGGGGTTTATGGGGAAATGTAATGTTAATTTGGAGAAACACTAACAATACCACTGGTGTGAGATAGAGGCTACCAATCATGTTGACCATGTTCTAATTTGATAACAGTAATTATACCATGGTATCACAATTAACCCTCTGAACCCCAAGCAATTTCTGGGCAATTTTTGCTCCTTTCACCTTTATACTCACTGTGGGCTCATTTTTCACTGCAGTAAGTCCTGCATACCATATCAGCACAAGAATGGCTACAAGACATATGACACTCAACAATGTCTTTTGTGCAGTATAAAACATTTATTTACATTGATTTATAGCATTAAAAGTCATGCCATGAATCATAAGAAAATGGAAAGAGAATTTCTGTTGCGCTGAAGAGTGCAGAATTTTTTTTTTTACAGAATCTTGCTAGCACAAATGGTTTATTTGTTGCAAATTTTGAATTGATGCATGGGGAATGAGGTGATTTTTTATGAAATCTCAACATTTTCATCTTAGATGCCTTAATTTTTCCTGAGGCGACCGATACCGGGTGCGTGGGGGGTGTGTGCGGTTCAGAGGGTTAATTTGACCATGATATATTGATGTATAAAATGATACATGTATCACATTTAAACTTTGTGAGTCTCCTCATAATAGGCAACTGTAATCCTAAATTATTCGAACTTCAATGTTAAGGGAACTTGAAGAATTTGAACTAGAATTTGTAATTCTAATTGATCTACAAATTTACTATTATCATTCTATGCTGTTACCATTCTATGTCCAGAATCACACTTTTCAATAAATAGTTTTGCCTGTTTGGAATTATTGTAATTGAAAGCTGGGGAATGTCTGAATGTGGTTGGTGACTGTGGATCCCCAGAAAGATGATTTTCATGTGAAATATTGCTTCCGCTTTATCCTTGGCTAATCTTTTCTTGTGTTTGCTTTTCAGGGTCTCAGCATCATGGTTCAGCCTCTTTCCCTCCTCCTGTGTCTAATCATCCTGGTAGGGAATTATCTTGTCACACATTATCTTACATGTCAACACCACTGCACACTGTTAATGTTACTACTAATTTTATACAAAATTATTTGAATTTTAAAGTGAACACCACTCAATTTCAGAATTCACTGTAAGAATCTGCTGCTCCTTGGGCAACTTCAGTCAATATTTGTGAATATGAACACTTAGCCAAATCTAGAAACCACATAACCAACCTGTAATGTCAGCAGTATATGCAACTTAGAGTTGTATATCTTAACAATGAAAGGGAGGCTGACAGTAGGAATTGGAAGAATATTTGAAAAGAATCTTTCATTTCAGGCTATATGGGGACAATAATGAATGTTTAGTTAATTTTGGATGAATGCTACCTTATTATTACTTGCCAGCTACCTATTTTAACTCGTTAAAACGACGTTCAAAACTTTGTAATTGCACAAGACCACCACATAGCTACAATCAGAGCCTCTTGCACTGCCCACAGTCAGTCAAAATATAGCTCACTGTGTAACTGTTAAATGTACTTTTATCTGTGGGTTTACACTGAGGGCAGAATTAATTTGATTATTAACATTCAGGGGTGTTTCTCTTTGAACAGACATGGCATTTGTTGTACCAGTGTACATTTTCACACACCACTACTCATTTTAAAAACACCCTGTCAAGCCAGTACATACTCAGTGACTTATTAGATGAGATGTTGAGGAAAAGTGTTGTGTAGTTCTGATCATTGTTGAGTGGGTGTGGAAGAGGGTGGTCTGGGACACCAGAATGTCCTTTTAGTCCTTCTGGGGGTGTCGTGGGTCTAATGTCACATTGATGTCATGTCAGATTTACCGTAAATATGAGCTGTAGACTGGAGGAAAACGTTGATGTCAGCCTAGTGGTGTATCTCACACTTGGCATCACAAATTGTGGAAGTGTGTTAACACTTGGCAGCCAATCCACGAATCTCAGCAGTCCAAGGGAATAAAAATCTAAATTATCAGTTACATTTACACTAATACAGTCAACTCCACTTACAAAAAGCAAGCAATATCTAAGTTCATTTGTGGTTTATTTTAAATTCAAAAATAAAAATTATGCGATGATGATTGGATGTGGGTGTTCCAATTAGATAAACATGAATGTCATCCTATTCTTCCATTTCTTCTGAAATGACCTGAATGTGGCACAATTTAACAAATCATCTGTGATGATAACCCATGATAACCTTAGTAAAAAACCTGCTACCACCCTTTTCCTCAACATCCAAGGCAGGTTTCTATAGACATCCACCCTAAATTGTGTAAGGGATGGTTACATCTGATCCTATGTTTTGGTAAATGACAGTCAATCATTCACACACTCTTTCTCCCTCATTCACTAACTATACTGTATTTCCGGTGCAGGGCCGGAGTTCTGGTGCTCTATCTCCTACTTTGAGATGGATGTACAGGTTGGTGAGATGTTCAAGGTGCCATCCAGCTGTCCCGTAGTAACGGTGGATGGCTACGTTGATCCCTCAGGAGGGGATCGCTTCTGCCTGGGCCAACTTAGTAATGTCCACCGCACTGACGCCAGCGAGAGAGCCAGGTCTGTGGCCAGGATGAAGACACATGCCTACACATGCTTTTCTTAAGACTTCAGAT
The DNA here is from genome assembly GCA_900323365.1 of Monocentris japonica. Lineage (NCBI taxonomy): Eukaryota > Metazoa > Chordata > Actinopteri > Trachichthyiformes > Monocentridae > Monocentris > Monocentris japonica. The sequence continues at coordinate 10,474 of OOFE01000333.1, read as the reverse complement.
TGCACATTTCTTTTTCAAAATATTTGCCACTTAGAGGCCACTTTTATCCAAAGCACCATAAGGTGAGGTACCTAGGATAGGAAATGAGAATAGGAAAAAAATTGTATATGTTAAATATAGACACAAATACAAACACATTATGACTTTAATTTATTTTGTTAACATATTCGCATTAGATAATATTTCCTAAAAATGTGTAAATTTGCCTGTCTACTTTCTCAATGGACGAAGTCCGTGCATTTCATTCTGTTGTAAAAAAAAAATTACATTTTAATTTGGATTTTTTTAATATTCATTATTAATTTTAAATAAAATATTATGTATATGGGAAAATTCTCTGATTTTCCGCTATTTTTTATGTAAAATATCTCATAATAAAGAAATAACAAGAGAAATCAAAAAGGCCTTAGTGTATTACCAGCTATTTTTGTTAAGAAGCAGCTGGAATTTCAGTGTCCATACCTACAAGTAAACTGAAAAAAAGTGTTTTGCATACATGGAATATGTCGGAATATTTCAACATGAAAATAGCCGTTAGGGTTTTTTGTGCTTGGTGTACTTGATGCAACTGGAATAGCTAGACATTTACTGTTACAGAAACAACTATAAGTAGTTATCGAAGCAAAATATTATTTTTCAAAATTGACCAATCTAGCCCACATCACCGTTTTCGCCTATGGTGCCTCACCTTAAAAGTTTCATGAATGCATTCATTTTTTTTGATTTGTAAGTCCTGTACTTACTTGAACTAATTGCACTTTAATCCTTTTTAATCCTTCATTGGTATAAATTCCGGCTGTTTTTTTAAAGATTTTGAATATTAACAAAGGAATAAGTGCACTTGCCAGACATGTTTCATTATATAAACTTATTTGTTTTAAATTACTTTCATTTCTGATATCATGACAATATCTAAGAGACAATCAGATTGTACTGGCAGCACAGCTCATTGTTCCACCCGTTTGTTTTGATGGTCTTGTGCCTTTGGCAGGTTACACATAGGTAAAGGCGTGCAGCTGGAGTGTCGTGGTGAGGGAGATGTGTGGATGCGCTGTATGAGCGACCATGCTGTGTTTGTACAGAGCTACTACCTGGACAGAGAGGCAGGCCGAGCACCGGGTGATGCCGTACACAAGATCTATCCTGGAGCCTACATAAAGGTCTGAATCCAGGTCACATAAAGACACAGGAACTGGTAACACTTTACCTGGCATGTTGCCCATGGGATATTGTCAGGCTTCGCAGGCACATAGTAAACATCATCTAATCAGCTAAGCTTAAACATTTCCACACCCTATCTCACACCCACATGGGAACCATTCACAAATCCATGCACATTTTATTACCATAATCAGCTGTCTACGTATGTCGCTGTCATTCCAGTTGCCGCTGCTGATCCGCACTCCATCACCTTTCCCACCACCATCGGCATCAAGGCTCCATTTGGATACCCAGTGTGGAGATATATCTACAGCCCCAGGGGGGTTTCATTATTTGGCCCATACTTCTCCCCATAATTGGGCAATAGCTTCAAATGGAGCCTATGCTGAAGTTTTGATCAATGTTTTGATGCAATAAATGTCTTTAAATTCGTAAACCTAGTCTCTCCTGATTTAAATACTTCTTGGGCCAATTGGGTTAATAACAACTGCATAACGCACAACGTCACACCAGACCCATAACAATACATGTAAGTTGTAGACCCCCAACCCACCCCCGCTGGCAGAAACACAAATAAGGAATATAAATCAAAGCAAAAACAGAACCTGTTAATGTAATAATACTGCAGATACACCTTTAATACCATTACAAATTCATTCCCAATGCTTCATAATGCACAAAGTTATGACACAGTTATGACACTATGGTCCATTGCTCAGGATTCACTGTACAACTATAGTGGTGTGCAGTGGTGGTAATTTGACTTGGTTGTGTGTTGGTTAGGTGTTTGATCTGCGGCAGTGCCACCGACAGATGCAGCAGCAAGCAGCCACAGCTCAGGCAGCAGCCGCTGCTCAGGCAGCAGCTGTAGCAGGAAACATCCCTGGACCAGGCAGTGTTGGGGGTATCGCTCCTGCAGTTAGTAAGTGTTGTTGATATCACCCACCTACATTTAACATAAACAGCACAGGGCTGAAGGTAGTTTTTGCTATTTTGGTAGCATGCATTTATTATTGATGAAATGTACTATTGATATATTAAATAATAAGATAAGATTTAGCTTAACAGTATCATATTACTGCTTATTGGACATTGTAGGTGCATGAGGCATAAAATGTCTGTTTCTTTCCTCCAGGGAGCACGCTCTGTTTTGTATGCTGTGCACTACGGTGCACAGGTACATGTGCAGCTTTTATGCATTTGTTTGGCATGTAATTGCATAATCTTTACCCAAGAGGCAGTGTTGCACAGTAACGGTCTAATTATCTGTGTTCATTATCTGTTTTCAGTCAGTCAGTTGTGTAATGTCAAACTTGGCTGCTGGTAGATCTAGGTAGCATTGAAGGCATAAGAACATCAATCATAACATCCTCAAATGTAGCTGCTAAAACAAGACCTGGCAAAATCAAGTTATTCCACAACAAAAATTCACCTCAGGTACAAGCAGTTGAAAGATGCATTTTCTGATGCACTTGGACCCATCATCAGTATCAACATTGGACTGACCTCACTCAGGTTCGTCCTCAGCTTGTGTCCAACTAGCTGTTGTAGTCCAGGCATCACTCCTCTTAATCTACAGCCACCTGGAGGCCCTCTCTGCAGCCTCTGTGGTGTGATGGCCTTCCTCTGTGATGCTCAGGAGAGACTGTATGGTTGCTGGACTTCCTGTACTTCTCTGATACAGGTCACCATTAACTGCCAATGGTTAGTTTCAGTTTGTTCTTCTGCCTGTGCAAAGCAGTGCTGTCCAGGCCTGGGGTCCACCCAACCATGTGCAGAACTCTGGCAGCCTTTATGGCCTCCTGGAGCTCCCTCCAAATGCAAGTGCTCCTTAATGCAGAGCCCCATTGAGCAGCGCAAGACCATGCCAACGACCAGAGTTAACAGGAAGTTAAAAATATTCACTATATTCAAAAAATTCACTTTCTTGTATTTTTGACATTTGGTGGGGTTTGCTAGACCAATGAAAATGTGTCATGGGTTGGGCTTAACTAGTCTAGCCAAGCCCAGAAGGTCATGCCCTGCCCAATGTGGCATTGCATCGAGGGGCTTGTCTCCAAATGTGCTGCTTGCTGTTGAACCCAGTAGTGGGTCCTGATGGGTCTGTAAGAACTACAGCGCCCAAGGTCTTGCTGTCTTGCTGCAGAGGTGCTATGAAGATGCTGGTCAGTGCCTTTTGCAGAGGCAAGATGTACAGCAGATACAGTTCTATAAAAAAGTTTGGACACCCCTGGTCAAAGTGTATGTTATGAATGAAATTAAGTGAACAGAAGCTGACCTGACCTGTACATGGTACAAAGTCAATAAAAATAATGAACAAAAGTGAACGTGGCAAGTGCAAAAGTTTGGGCACCCTGTCAGTTACTACCTAGTAACACATCTTTTGGCAGATATAACAGCTTTCAAACATTTCCTGTTGCCAGCTAATAGTCTTTCTATTCTTGATTTAGCTCAGAATTATTCTTAGGTCTCCATGAATGCACTGAACGTTTGAAATCTCCCCACAGATTTTCAATAATATCTAAGTATGGGGACTGTGACGGCCATTCCAAAACCTTCATCTTTCTTTCTTGTAAGTAGAGGTCTATGCAGTGTGCAGTAAAAACGTGCGTGGGCAACTGAAATTTCTTGGCTCATCAATAAGGTGATCTTTACAATTAGGTAGAGATAACATTTGGATATACATTTCATTTGGATATACATTTCATTTGGATATACATTTCATTTGGATAACTTTTAAGCGTAGCTCATATATTGCCTAAAAACATTTTTTTTAAAAGAATTCCATTCAAATATAACACAGAGGGATGTTGTTATATTTAATTGTATCAATTGCCCTGTGGTGGACTGGTGACCTGCCCAGGCTGTTTCCATGCTTTCTACCCAATGCATGCTGGGATAGGCTCCAGCCCCCCTGTGAATAGAAATAAGCAGGTGTGGAAAATGAATGAATTTATTTAAGTTTAATGTTAATAAGCGTATATAGTGATATTAGCATTGTTTCTGTGAACAGTAACGATGTAAAATAGCATGTAGTGAGCAAAGAAAGTTCTGGGACCCCCAGCCCCACTGCCTTAAATGTCCCTACCACTTCTAAAATGAAAGTGACGCCCTTGATGAGAATGTGCTGTGCGGCCTATTGGCCTCTTTGCATGGCTGAAGGGGATTCAAAGTCCGGCCTTTCTACTGTATGTGCCCTCAGACGCTTTGACGTTTACTGACACTGTTTTCCAGTCCGGCCCAGACAGCTCAGCCGGTAGAGCATGAGACTCTCAGTCTCAGGGTTGTGGGTTCAGTCCCCACATAGTGTCAACTATCACCTATCTAAGTCACTTTGGATGAAAGCGTCTGCTAAATGACTGTAATGTAATGTCTTTCCCTTGGTCCAACGTTATTTATTCCAACCAGCAGCTAATATAATCACTCCCAAAACTAAAAAAACACCACTGTGCATTAAGAGCCACAGAATACAGATATAATACATATATGTTACTCTAGCAGCCACACTGGCACTTCAGCTTACTCGGTAGGGCAGCAGACTTTCATGTGGAGGTCCTGGGTTCTGATTCTGGAGTACCTGCACCAACCTGGTTGCAGCTTCACAAATATGTTTGTTGTTTTTATGGAACTGCTAACTTCATTTGATAGTAGGTCAGTGCTCTGTAGCCAGGTTTGATAGGCTATGTTAACATTATGTAGATGAAATAGAATATTTCTATTTATATTGACCCCAACAATGGCTGCAACCATTCTCCAAGCATAATTTTGAGACATTTATTCCTGTATTCTTTAACATAAATGTTGTAAAGAGATAGGAAACTTTGAATGACTGTCCATTTTGCACTTGCCAGGTAGAACTATTGTTCATGGAACAAAATTACACTGGTAGGGAAACAAGGAAGCGCCAAAATCTGATCAGCTGTTGACGGCCAATGACCATGACAACTTCTTGACCGTCCACACATTGGGCGAGTTTCCTTGGTCACTCTGCTGTATAGTAAATGAATGGGCTTCTGGTGACTTGCTGATTATGTTGCTCACATTGTGAATGTACAGTGATGGGTACAAAATTTGGCCATTTTCCAATTTTGCTCTCTTGGTCATTGACAGGTCTATCTGCAGCAGCAGGAATTGGTGTTGATGATCTGAGACGACTGTGTATTCTGCGGCTGAGCTTTGTAAAGGGCTGGGGGCCCGACTACCCCAGGCAGAGCATCAAACACACCCCCTGCTGGGTGGAGGTCCATCTGCACCGGGCTCTGCAGCTTCTGGATGAAGTGTTGCACACTATGCCCTTGGCAGACCCAGGGCCTGCTAACTAAGGAGGGAGATCATTTTCAAATTCCATTCTGGTTTATATGAACTTGCACACACGCACACACGCACACACACACACACACACACACACACACACACATACACACAAACACGTTTTTTGGATATTTTTGCTACAGGCCAAATACACTCTCCCATTAATATACATAAGAATATGAATCAAAAAGCCTGAAGACTAAGTACACACATAGCACACATACATCTAATGTCACATTATGCTTTTAACAATCAGTGCACACAGCCTAATCACACATGCTGTCTCGCACACACACACACACACACACACCCTTTGCAACCACTCTAACCAAAACATGTCTGTGGACACACAGACATAAAACTACTGATGTCTTTGGTATTTTTCTCATACTTTATTTTTCAAAACCTAAACATGAACACAAGGGGAACTGGACCTCTGAGGTTCAAGATTTCGAAAATATGTGTTCTGAACAAATTTGTCTTTGTCCTCTTCCATTCTCTTTAAAAAGGGAAGACATTTGTATGCACTGTAGAAATCCAGGGATGCGTTTCAGAAATCCAGTTCCCCATATCTGCACTTTGGTATTCTTCTACAACAAAGAGAAGCTCTGTGCACATTTATTCATGAAATACACACACACACCTAAATAACATGCAAACCATCAGAGCTGCAGAGGCGACTGAATTCATCTTATCAAGGGGTGATTAAAAAAAACAATTACCCTAATAACTAGAGCTTAGAGCTGGTGACAAACCTAGGCAAAATATATTGCTGGCTTTCCAGACATCTGGAAAATGCTTTCAATGAATTTGTGCTGAAGAGCAACACCATTCAAGTTTTCTTCACAACTTCTGAAGAACAGAACTGATGGATCCATATGGATTCAGGGAGCCAATGTTCTGTCATCTCTGTGCTTGTATCGTGCTCTTCTTTGTGTGTGGATCTAAACTCCTAACTAGTCGTCATTGTTAGCCAGTTAGCCCTATTATAATGCTAAACCCTGCTCAAGCTAATTTATTTTCTTACCAAAAGCCAAAAAAAGGCCAAAAACATTCAGCTTTAAAGTAGTGTTGTTGGTATTTGTGATTAAACAGTGCTACCATGTATGTAAGCAAACCGTTTGCCATATGGTGGAATTCACCAAAGCCAGAATACCTCATGACAACAGTGCAAACTAACTATTTTGTTTTTCTGCCTAAATCTCAGACACTTAACATTCTCTCCTCTTTTAAGTTCTTCACAGATAGTCTGACAACAAGCTATAACGGGTCACCAAATAAAAATGTGAAAGGGCTAACGATAAAGTCCTAAGAACCCCTAGATTTGATCCTGACTGCAGTGCTCTTGTTCTTTAGCTTTAACATAATCATTAATCGTGTGCTGTCAATACTGGTTAAGTTAACTGATGGAACATGGAACATCAGTTATATGCTGCTTACAGTATTATAGCATTGTGGAATACGGTGGAAGTAACTGCCAATGGCTGCAAAACCACCATGAACCACTCCAGAGACAGTAACATGAGCTCTTGTATTGTCAGGCTCCATCCTGTGCATTTGATACCAGTGCCTTTCTGTTCTCCTAGTCAGACTGTTTTGGACAGCATCTCTTACGGCGCATTCACAACAAGAATGTTTAGAGCAACTCCTTTAGTTCATTCAGTGGTTCATTTGGGAATGTGAGAACAATGCCTTTTGGACCTAGGTGGCACCAAATAACACAAATAGATACTTGAAAATGCATGTCTTAGTCCTCTTCCTAGCAAACTGCAGTATGAGAAAATAATCTGAACCAACTACAGGAAACAAACCCAAAACACAAGGTTGGTGCTGTAGATCTAGATCACGCCGACAGTTGGTTGTCTTTGGTCCAAATCACAGTAGAAAAGCTTACTTTGTTGCATTTTTGGATTTGATTCATCTAGTTTCACACTACCCAATTACAAGAACCAGGGCTTGTAAACAAAAGTGGACTTTGGGGGTTTGAATGGTTTAAATAAACCATTCAAACATGCTTGGTGTGAATGTGCCAGTGCTAGAGTGAGTCTACCGTGTAGTAACACATTTACTACAGAACTGCTCCCTCTGCATGCAGTAGGCTTGAGTAACAGAGCTACACTTGGGAATAATATTATTTCTTGAACCAGACCCAAATCTGAGTGAATACACCAGTGACTTCTTAGAGCCGGGGTTGGTGGGGTTTGACGCCTAGTTGCAGGGTCAAATGTGAGTAAAGTATACAATATAAGAAAGCCTTCAGGCATTTGTCATCTGATTCAACTGCTTTAAAGTGATCAGCCATTAACACATGCATATTTGTGATTTGTGCCTTTAGTTGTAAAATATCAAAATAGATGCACCTAAAACTGTATTGTAAAGCAGATTTACACTTTTTGTCTTCATCTATAGACATGAAGTTACTATCACATTTCACATTGTGATTTGGTGTGCACTTCCATTAGCGTGTGCTTGGAGAAAACTGGAAGATGAACCTAGTTACCCAGTGAACTGTATTGCATTATATTAGTCCTACTTTCAGGTTGGATTTAGATGGACACAATGTGGTTCCCTCAGGTATCTGTGTATAGCGCAATTTTAGATCTCACTTCATTAAATGTGTCAAACTGGCACCTTTAGACAAAAGTAATTATCAACAAAGCATTCATCTTAGCAGATCAGTGATATTGGTTGCCTTAGTCTTTTGTGTGCAACAGTGTCAAATATTAATTGGTAAGCTTGGCACCTTTTTAACCTGTGCATGCACCACACAAATATGTCATCTATTTTCCTTCTCCACATGGGTCCTGGAGTATGAAGCATTCAGGGAAGAGAAGTGTTACACTAGGCTCACTCAATTAGGGGGCTGATTTGGTATCATCAAATGTTCAGCCTATTTCACCCCTACCCCCCCAATATGGGGCCAAATCACTTCCACTTAAAGTGTCCATAAATGTTTTGCAGTTGCACTTTGCTACTCTGTACTTGTACATCACTATTTATGAATGTGTAAAAAAAGAAATCACAAACATAAACGTAAGCCTTTAACTTAGAAAGGTATAAGAAAGGTTTTGCAACTTGTAGTTTAATATCAACATTTGTGAATGTCTGAAACTGGTGCACTCTGGTGCACACCAGTGAGGGTCAAATGATTGCTTAAAGATCAAATAGACAATACAAAGCAGCAACGAGTTTACATAGATTTGTATGCAGCATCGTGTTTGTCCATGTTTATCCAAGCTGGTCTCAAAGCCCAGCACTTGGTAAAAATCACAGTCTTCTACAGTCCAGCGTTCTCAGTCGCCTCAAAATCATGCCAAGACTTTTTTTTTGGAAAGCTGGGGTGGACCTATAGGAAATTGATTTGTAGCTGTACATCAACTTTTGTACACATAGTAAACTGTGTACACACACACACACACAACACACAGTGTTCTCAGTCTCCTGAATTTTTGACATGTAGAATTATATTCGTAAAACACATCCCGTGTAGTGCAAAAATTAATGTGCAACTACAATTTTTTTTTCTATACATACACAAATGTTGATATACAACTTCAATTTGAAAAACATTTTTGAACACGTGTGGTTTATTTTTGCAACATATGTTTACATACATATGTTGTACAAGATATACAAGTTATAAATGACAAGGACAAACTGTGAAACATTTCTGGACACAATATGTATGTGATTTGATCCCATACAAAACCACAAACGATTCTTTTGTCATTACAATGTTTTAATATCCCCGTGCATTTTGTTACCCTCTTTCAATAGCCTATGACATGACAAACTACAGGAATACTACATCATTCCATACATAAAATCTATTTGATTTGAAACACAAATTATATAGATGATATGCGTAAAATAAATCAGTTTGGCTATTTTATGGGTATTGTTATTTCTATTCTTGGTGTAATTATGGTTATTTTATTGTAAAGATGTGCTGCTCTTGTAATGTTGACTGTACATCAGTGAAATAAAAATATAACATTGTCATTTTTATACAAACTTTGTTGATGAAATTTGTTGCTACCAGTTGATAATTCACCTGCTTTAAAGGAGAAACCTGTAAAATAGGATTCTAAAACAGTGTCTACACACAACAGTAACTGTCTATATGGGGCACCAAATGTTACCCTGTGAAGTCTACATGTGCACAGACACAAACACTGTGGGTTAACTCACAAAACACTTTTAAAGTATTAAAATAGATATACTGTACAAATCAACAGAACTACATAACACCAATACAGAAAGTGACACTAACACTAACCGGCTCCCGGTCTTAAGACCCCATTAAGATAAAAAAAAAAGATGAGAGCCCCAATTTATTTATGCACGCACACACACGCACACACACACACACCTACCTCCTTTCATATGTTTTAAGTGGCGAAAGAAGACACAAACACAGAACACATCCCCCACTGTGGATGCTACCTCTGAACAACATCCACGCCAGTGCCGGAAAAATTTTCTTATATGTTTTTTGTGTTTAGGTCATCAAATATAATTTTTATATTTTCAGATTTACCCACCCATGAGGCACTCTTTCATCAGGAAATGCCACACACCATGATACGATATAATCTTCTTTTAATATCTATATATTTTGACTATATTTAATCTCATGATTTCAGTATTTGGACAGGATTTTTGTTGTGTTTTTCTTTCCAAAAGTGAAAAATGTAACTTTTATTTTGAGGTCCAATCTGCTATCATCTGGATGTCTGGCTGGCTTTATACAGCTCTCCACCATAAACCAGCTGTAATCCCTCACCATCACCCCCACCATCTCATATTTTATGGTTCTCAACCTTGAAATTGTCTCACAGAATTACAAAAATTATGAAAAACATTGCAATGCAAAGTAATCTATACTAATGGAAGCTTTGCTTTTTCTTGAGTGATGGTCAGTGGTGTAGTGGTAAATAAAAAGGTGGATAAACTACCTTCACCCTAAACTATGACCTCTAGTTGGTGATCATCACAACTA
>OOFE01000329.1:2001-13765 GCA_900323365.1 Monocentris japonica | reverse complement strand
TTACACCCCCGCCAGACCACTTCGCTCTGCTGCCTCGAGGCGACTGGTTGCCCCGTCGCTCAGAGGCCCCTGCGGCCAATCTACACGGTCACGGCTCTTCTCTGTCCTGGCCCCACAGTGGTGGAATGAACTCCCCACTGATGTCAGGACAGCAGAGTCGCTGCCCATCTTTAGCCACAGGCTGAAAACCCACCTCTTCAAGAAATACTACCCTGACCCTTCCTCTTAGCACTTGCTTATTTGTTTCACTTACTTGTCTTAGCACTTGCTTATATGCTTATATGCTTCACTTATTTGTCTTAGCTCTTGTTTATTTGCTTCACTTATTTGTCTCATTTGTTTAAATAAAAAGTAGGTAGCTAACTTATTTCACTTTTACCTTAGCACTGGTTATGCTCTTAGATGCTTGTTTAGGAAGGAAATGCACTTACAATTTCTGGTGACTAGTAGTTCTTTTGCCTACCTATGTTGAATGCACTTATTGTAAGTCGCTTTGGATAAAAGCGTCTGCTTAATGCCTGTAATGTAATGTAATGTAATGAGACTGCAGTGCTGTCCTCAGAAACTGAGGAGGTTGTTCAGAGCCACCGGCTGTTTTCAGCAGCCTCAGAAAATTCTTCCTCGTGCAGCTTTTTCAACCGTTATTTCAAAGCAGGCTATTATTCTATGTTCCTTTCCTCTCCTTTTTTTTCTTGTTTGGCCAACAGGCAGCAGACGAACACTTTGGGAAAAAATATACACAAATCTTGATTTAATTACTCTCTAACCCACTTCCATTTTAGCCATCCTCCAAGTTGCCTTTTGAAATCATCCACAAATCTGTTAAGCTTTGCTTGCCAGCAAAACTCTTCATTTTTTTGGGACTTTTTCCCTCTCTCTTCACACATTGTGCCTAAGACAAATAAGCAAATTAGGAGCAGCAGTGGGACATTGTTAAACACTCCTACCACTGATTGTGGAAACAAGAGCAGATAGCATTACAGGGTTTACAGCCATGCGAGTGTGACAGATTAAGTGGTAACCAAAATAGCTGAGATGGTGGTAATCTGTTGGAGAACAATTGGGGTGTTTATGCTGCCACTAATAGTTGGGCTGACTGACTCCACGTGTTGGCCATATCAATATCAGTCCCTTACTTTGGAATTTACAGTGGCTTATGACGATCACTGTGTTTTAGTTAGCAGTGTAATTTGACAATCATATCAATGTGGGACTAGGGTATTTTCTCATTAGTTGTAATGAGCGTAATTTGACACTATGATTTAAACTGCTGGGTTTGTGGAAAGTTTATGGACACAGGCCTTTGGAACATGTGTTTTTTGACCTTAAAGTGATTGCAACATGATTTTTTTTCACCATATCTTACCTCTGGTGCTTAATTTATTATGTAAACTAAGCTGAAGAATCCATCTAACACTAATAGCCCTGGCCTGTCTGTTTTTGTGCAGCATAAATAATTGAGCCATTCTTAGATATAGGCCTATTTAAGGCTTATACCAAAGTCACAGATGTCATTATAGACTAAGTTAAAGCAGTCAGAGATTATAGGCCACTTTGTCCTCTATTAATGGATCTTTGGCACATTAGAAATCAACCTCAAGATATTATGAGTGACCTTATCAATGCACTGGGAAATACTTTTATGATCCACCTAATTCCATTCTACATTTGTGTTTGATTCAATAGCCTTTCATTGGTCTGTAAGCCTAGTAAGCCTTTGTCCTGCTAATGTCCATTTCTTATGTTAAACAGCACCATTTTGTTAACAGGGGCTCACCTCCCCGTTTCCCCCAGGACAGCGCCCTGTGGCTCCCCTCTCCCCTCCCTCTCTCCTTTTCCTGCTCTGCCCGACTACTTACCCCGGGCCAGTTGATTCAGGGAAGTGGTTTAATTTACATGCAAATGATGCCAAAACACCAGTCATTCACGCCGCTAATTATACCAATGTTAGGACGGTGACTTGCTGACATCACACCCGTACATTAGCATGCTGGGAGAGAGAGGGAGAAAGGAGGAGGGTTGCTGCGTATGGGAGCGAAAGGAGAAAAACTGTGTCAAGCCAGCCATAAATAGACAAAGTACGACTAGGAGTGAGTGATTTTGTCTTCAAAGTAAAAGCACAAAAAAAATCCTTTCAGTGGTGGCTTCTGGGTAACTTGATACCGGGTAACAGCGCAGCCATAGCCTTCATGAACAATTGTGCCACTGCTATGGGGTAAATAGATTTTTTTAGATAGTAGACATGTTGTCTGGTCTTTGAATATATTCTATTAATATATTCTAAAAATACTTTTTGTCGTTTAATTTACCACCGACTTATCCTTTAATCTTCGCTTTATGTTTACCTTGGGACTTGGTATTATTCAGAATAACGTTGTGGCGCGGTCGTCGATGGGGATTTTATTTTGAAATCTGTGACCAGAAGTCGTCTCTTTTATTGGGTGTCTTGACACTGGTAAAAGAGTAAAACCTCCGCTGTTGAGCCGGACCGTCCGTCAGCAGCAGGCGAAGCGGCTCTCTGCCTCAGCGCTCCGTGCCGTATCCCACCCAAAGAGTCCCCACGGATCTTGACTGAAACTCTAGCAGTGTTTACCCACACTTCCAAGGAGACTCCTGTTTTATTCATTTGGATTGGAAACTTTTTTTGCGCTCTCGTTTGGATCTTTACGCACATAAAGGTGGCTTTTATTTTATGCTTTACCTCATTTCCAAAACTCCTGGCGCTTGGTGAATGTGTTTGCGGAGAGGAGGGGGTAGAGGTTTTTTTACGGAGGGGATAGAGGTGGTGGAGGGGGACAGCGAGAGACACCAGAGACTGGCTAAGAGTGGGGTATTTTCGTGGCAAAGCTGTGGCGCTGTAATGGTGTGGCAAAGTCTGCAATGAGGAAGACTTATTTTAAAACCACCCCCGCCGAGGTCAGGTCTATGGGTTCCCTCACCAATACTCTGTGAGAAGGTAAGCATTACACCCTAAATCTCACTATTTGTTATGTCTCTGTTATGTTATGTTGCATTTTCCCCGACGACCCATTTCGGGGCTTTAAATGGTCACTGGAAAGCGTAAGACAACGTCACTGCTAAATAACGTCAATGTATCTGCTTATGAACTCGACTTCGTTTCCTATGTGTGTTGTCGTAGCCTACCTATTCTCTCCGTGAAACGCGTAAGTGCGTGCGTAAACAAGCAAAGGACTAAACATTGAAGGTCTTTGCTTATAGTCAGTGTCTGGCAGTGGGGTTTTATTACTCTGTTTATTCATTCCGAAGAGAAAGTTGTCGTTACATTAACACTTCAATCATTCCTGATTTAGGCTTATATTTTGTATTTTTTTTTTGTGGTAAAAACAAAACTGAAGAGTTGGACTCGCGCTGTAATACCCTCCATCTGTGTAATGGACGTGCTTTCATCGGTTTATTGTCCATCCTCTCTCCTTCTCTCTCTCTGTATTTATCTACCTCTCTCTATCTCTCTGGCTCTCTGGTCAAGCTTCCCTGCGCTTTCCAGCCAGATTGTCTTTGTTGTGCAGGCTGTGTGCCGCCACGGCCATAGGGATTTATGAAGTTAGTACACTGCAAAAAAATATCAATTTTAACAACTCATTGAGTCTAGCGTTGAGTTTTATAAAAAAAAAATGCAACTTGCTCCAGGTATCTACTTTAATCAAGCGTCTCTCTTTGATACTAGTGGAGTGATATCTGCCTCCTAAGAACCTGTTTCTGTAAAATTCCTGATAAGCGGAACTGTATTGGAAACAAACGGAATTATCCTCATTGGCAGATTTTTGTCCCCGCTTGTCTTAGGAAAATGAGATTGTAAGACTTCACACTAGGCTAAGTGACTTGTTAAAGTGGATATTTTTTTGCAGTGTACGGGTCACTAGGGATTAGTGTATGAACGGACTAACCGTGGAATAATGAATAGTGTGGTTTCAGCAGCTGGCAGCAGGTCTGTAGCCCAGGCGTGACCACTGACAGGAGCGTACAGACTGACCCACCGTTATTTCTGCCCCTAAAAAATTATCAATGCCAGATCGATTATCCATATTGACCGTACCTTTTTCGAACGAAAAATAACGAAAAATCACTAACGTTATAATGGTGTGTCTGTGGTACTCAATAGTGAGTCAATATTGCTCTTCATGGTGTGTGTTTTTTTATTATCTCTTTTGCTGTCACCGGAATATTCCTATAATATTTCTATAGGGATTTACAGTTTGGCTGTGATGTTTGCCCAGTGTGCTTTTAAAGTGTATTACAGGGTTACTACAGACGGAAGACATTCTGTATACGTTGTTCCTTAACAACGTGCTGACGATTTGGCACAGATACGGGTCCCAAATCCCAGAAAACTGATTGCTGGCGTCTCTCGAGCACAGTCAAGACTGTAAGGGAGGCTGTCTTGGAAGCCTGTCCCTTCCATGACTCTTTCTCTTCCCATCCAATGCAGTGTCGTTTTATGGAACAAGTCAACACGTTATGAATAAATAATGTGATCCAGTCTCATGTGTAGTGCGGCTCTCGCTAAAAAGCATCCCAGTTTGAAGTTACATAAATCTCTCTCTCTCTCTCTCTCCACCACTTCCCACACAAATCCTGTACAGTTCAATTCAGAGAGAGAGAATGGGGAAATTATGACACTTTGCTGTTTCAACAACCTTACTGTAGCAGGAAGAAAAAAAAGTCTACAAATTCCTACTTTTGTAGAAATACATGCTGTGGTTGTTTGTGCCCTCATGTGTCCTTGTCCTCGTGTGTGTGTGTATTACCTCTCCAATACTGCCTTCACTATGTACTGTAGGGAAGATTTATTATGGCAGGTGGATGCAGGCTTAATCTCTGTCACTCTATCTGGTCCCCGCTAATTGGCTGTTAATGGAAAACGTCTTTTTCAAGTCTGATTCTTGTCTGGAACACCTCCAGTCTGTTTAACTGTAATTGAATCATGCCCTACCTGCTCAAAAGCAAACATACATCCTAGCGAACGTAAAAGAAAGGCTTTATATGCTTGTATACTTGTCGCATGCAAAGAGGAGGCTATTTATAACATTCCCTGGATTTGAAATGTGAAAATTCCAAAAACGGCTTCAAGAAGCCTTTTAAAACACCAAACGGAAATGTCATTCCCACCGAACAAAAGGTTGTTAAAGAGAAAAGAATCTGTCCTCCTCTTTTCCCCCGACTTCCAGAGAAAACAAAAGCAGAGGCAGGAGAAAAAAGAAAAGACAAGACTTGGCTGCTGTATGCACCCAGCTGTTCAGCCGACCTTCTCCTCTCTCGTCATCCGTCCTCCTCTTTTCTGCAGAGCTGCCATTTAAAGATGGGATTTTAATCCGAGCATCTAGACTGATGCCATGGAAAAGCTGCAGCGGTTTTGGGAGTTGCTCAGGAATGACTGTGGAATGGGACTTCTGGTGGATTCTGCCTCAAACCCACCAAGGCTATACTTCCACAACTGGCTCTTGGATTGAGTTGAATCAAGTGATTTTCTGAGGGCGAGCTTGAATCAAGTCTTGCAGCATTTTTTCTCTCTGCAAAGATAATTTCTGTTAGTCTGTGAAAAGCCAACCCCCGTGAAACTTTTTTTCAGTAATTCTCTATGTATTTTTTAACTGAACTCTCCATTGAAGCACATTTGTTCATATGGTAGATTAGATAGATATTTTAAGACAGTTAATTTGTATAACGAATGAGTCAGGACTGTCAGAAGTTTGTGGGGTGATGATCAAAAACCATTGAATCAAGTCTGTGCAGCCGGTAGGTGCCCTATCAGAATCTAGTTAGCTATTAAAGCAGCCCGTTACCTGGGTTACAGAGGTAATCTAGAGGAGCAGCGCGACAATAATTAACCCAACACAGTGAATGATTGTCCGCTGACATCATAGTCACAGAGATTACCATTCAACCACATACCCCCCAGGTCTTGAACAAACCTCACACTCCTCTCAGCCAATATATTGCATGAGTTTACATCTCCCTGGAGAGGAAAGGCCGGTCACTTTTAAAGAGGAAACGGCCCACTTCACTTCCCTCTCTTTACTTTGGAGTCGTTTATGAGGCATCGGTGATGTACTTGACTTGTATTACCAGAGTCCCCCACTCTCTCCTAATTGAAATCATGTAGATGACAGGGGGAAGCATGGGTTTATGTTTCACCAGGGGGAAATCCCAGGCATGTGCATGAAGCATGTTATAAATCACGAGGATGGAGCGGGAGGGAAGGAGCAACAGGCCCCTGTAGGCATATCTCTGCCAATCCTGATGTGGGGAGATCAGATGTTTGCGAAGTGAATCACTGGAGGATGTTCATCATGCATCTGGAGAGTGGGGAAGAGAGATGCGTTGCTCCTCGAGGTCATGTGTACTCAAGCTTCTCTACTTCCATGTCGGTTCCGCAGAGACCAGGCTAAAGTGTGGGGCGGTGAGGTTGTGGTGCGTCCTCTAAGCAGGAATGTAGTGTGAAATGCTTTCCTTCAGGTCCACCGTGCGGTCCTCCAGGCTATTTATATACCTCTATCTCTAAGCGTGCCTCCTCATCCCAAGGCAGAATTGACTGCTAACCACCTGGCAGCATGTCAAAAGAGTGGGAGATGTGTGTGTGTGTACATGCTTAATCTTTCTTGTCTTCATGTTTATTGGTGCTGTTTCCTATCGGCACTCTGAATCATCATCCCTATTCTAGCACAGTCGTAGGTACTGTGTGTGCGTGTGTGAGAGGGAGCCAAAAAGGTATCATATCTAAGCTGCGAGTGTGTGTTCTTGTAGATGTGTGTGCACTTTTTGTGTGCATGTGCATGTGTGTCGTTCATAAATTAGTAATGATGGCGAAGGTGTTGGGCTCTAATGAGGGGGCCTGAGAGCTGCATGCCCCTGGCTATAACATCACGCCACCGGGACAGGGTTTTGACGATCACACTTCTCTCACTCGGACACCTTGACAGCGGCTTGATGACTTAGTCTGTCTTAGCTGCTTTGCTGCTCTGCCTATCATTCCCATCATCTGGGCACTTCATGTTCATCTGTTAATATTCACTCTGCCGGTTGGCGAAGTCTGTGGCTCACAGCAGCACAAGTTGATTGCCCTTGCACAAGGACACTAGAAGTTGCAGATGTCTACCTCTCTATTTAATCCAGTGTTGAAAGCTGGAGCTGGCAGTAAATAGGCATTTAGGCTTATGGCTGATGGCAAGTAACCCTCAAGTGGTGATGACTTCATCCAGCTTTAAGCCTATATATTGTGTTGGGTTTTTTTTTCTAAAGGACTGCCTCTCATATGACAAGTCATGGCATGTAGGTGGGATGTTCTATAAGGGGGTTTGTAGTAGCTATCATCAGAGTCCATCATTGCTAGGCCAAATAGACTGAAGTGCATTGTTAACCAACCGAAGACTCTGTCCTTTGATATGAAGTGCTCTTTTAAAGGAGAGGCGAGGTAAGATTTGGCCAGCTCTCCACACAGCGCTGTCTGTGCTCCAAGCAGTTTACACGAACAGATCCTCAGCCAGCCAAGCTGTCAGTCTGTCATTCTGTCAGGCAGTGTCCTAAGTGTCCTCCATTGGGCTGCCTGTCAGACAGGCAGGCAGACAGGCGTCTGTCTGGGAGGGTAATGGGATTGTCTCCCTGTTTTGGCCGCTTAAGGGGCAGCAGAGGTTAGTGGGATGCAACCTACTGGCCACCCAGAGTTTCATCTGAGCACTGGAGCTCAGAGGACGGGTGTAGGCATGTAACCTACACCCTATCCTGCTTTTTGTTAGATGTGACACAAGTTCTGTGCTGTCCTCTCTGAAGTAAGTAAGTCTTGGCTGTTGATATCACCATGCTTAGGACAATGCTCCGGAAAAGTTGTTCTCGTCTATGAAATATAACAACTCACTTTATTGCTCTCTGGACATGTCTAGAGATGAAAGAGCAGTCAGGGAGAGGAGTGTCAACCTCAAACACTCCAAATCATCTTTTCCGTGGAAACTCGCACATGAATACTTTCCATTTTATAGCTGGGTTTGTCCACTTGACTGATGAGAATGGAGCGCTATCCTGGCTAAGCATCTGCTAGTGTTTCAAGCGAACCTTGTACATACAGAAGTGTGTGTGTGTGCGCCAGCACGCAGGCATGTGTATTTACAGTACTGCTTTCCATCACTGTCAGTGGCTGTGTGGCGGTTATTTCCCTAGCCTGTTTGTCATTATATCCTCGCTCTTGGTGCCCCAGAGGATTGTGGAGGATAGTATTTGTGGTACCCACATTTTATGGTGAAAGGGGCAGCGGGAAGCCTTGACTTGTGAACTCTGATCTTTGAACTGTGTAGAGTTCACATCCTACATGAGTACAGGGCCTGGAAACAAAGACAGGCATCATGGTTGTGAACGTAACTCAAGTGTTTTATCTTCAGTGCTTAATCGCTATACCTTGTCGTTACAATTAACCAGCTAGGTGTGATTAGAGGTTTCTTTTTTTCCATTTACAGTAATTTGGGTCATTTTGATCGATGATAAATGTAAAGCTTTAGAGGCCCAATCAGAAACCACAGTCCTATTGAAACCCTATTACCCCAACATTATTCCCTAAAGACCCTAAAACAGGCCTGTAGTTTGAGTTATGATTTGTTAAAGAAGCTCTAAAAAGCTTATTTTCCAACTACAAATCACACTCTGAATTTGGATTTTCAGATTGTATCTTTAATGTCTTTCACTTCAAGTCTGACAGTCTTATTCCATTAAACCTGTCATTAATAGGCCTCTGTTGAACAAAATCTGCACAGTTCTTTCCTGCATATGAAGCTGCCATTCCAGGTCTTCTTTTTCTTCTGTCCTCCTGACCGCTGCTCTTTCTCTCTCTTTCTCCATTGTAGGAAGATCTGTGTGCACTGTAAGTGTCGTCGCGAGGAGCATGCAGTGACGGCCATGCCTGTGGAGATGGAGAAGACGGTCACCAAGCTGATGTACGACTTCCAGAGGAACTCCACCTCAGACGACGACTCGGGCTGCGCCCTGGAGGAGTACGCCTGGGTGCCACCGGGACTCAAACCTGAACAGGTAACACCAGGACATACACATTTACACCTATCTGGGTCACCTTACGCTCACTCTGCAAGTCGCCTAGACCATTGAGGTCTGTTATGTTATCGTATGTCATAGAACTGCAGTATATCACACCTTGTACCGTTTTCTTACCCAGCTTTTCAGTCCTGTCTAATAAGGGCAGAGCATTGTACTGTCAGTCTTACATTCTCTGTGTCCTCAGTCACACCCAGGTATAAATGTCTTATACGTAGCATATAGGGACACAGCCCTGTGTAACTGGGTTGGGGTTGAGTCACTTTCTATTCAGCCAATTCAGAAATTGAATTTTCTGCTCCCACTCAATTGGGGTGTAGTGATATACATAAACACACACTTCAGTTTCAGTTATACACAGATTTTGCCTTCATTCTCCAGTATACTGTACACCCATCAAGCTGTTGCCCCCAGTCCTACATTGAGCGTAGTGTTATCCTTCATGTTATTATTTTGTCATATAATACCTCACCAGTTATGCTGAATATGCCTTCTGCAAGCTAGTGGATATCAAGAATAATGCGGCTCCAGCAGGCAAGTTAATCTCCAATTCATTCTGCCTGCAAAAATGTTTACAGTGGGTTTCATGCCCCTCACGACTCGGCTAAGCCTGCCTAGTACACAAACACATTATATGGCCCCATGCACATCCAAGAAAATCCTCTTTTACAAGACTGCATTGGACCATGGGGAGGGTTTCCTGTTTTATAGGACAATGAAAGCATTTATGGATGCCGGTTTCATTTTCTTGATGAGCTGAGAGCAAGCCTTATTGCCTGGGCAATGAGCTGGTCAATACACTGTTGGTTCGGCCCCCTGTTTTCACCTCCAAGGGCTGAGCACAGCTATTTTTCATCCCCCCCTACGGTTGCACCGTCTGACCCTCAAGTCAATTAGGTTCTCGTCTAGTGGCGATGCAGCCTCTGGAACAACCTAGCTATAATGGAAACTGGGCTGTGCAGCATATACTGCACCGGAAGAGCAGAATGCTAAAGAACACTGAAGACTACTAAAATGTTGGCTAACTTTTGACAGTCAACAGGAACATTAACGCTCAGCTCTCCTGAAAATGTGTGACTAAGCACAGTGGAGATGCCTGCCACTGCAGATAGAGCATTCATAGCCTACATGACAAGCCACTCTATTCGGTTTCAAGTGGTGTCTTTTGCTGTAACAATTTCTAGTTTCCCAACCTGAGGTAAAAGTCATTCAAACTGTGGAAACATGTTGTTTGACCTCTAACAGAGGAGCGGAAGTACGCCTGATGTGGGGCTTTTCATCGCCCTGCTGTACACTACAGGAGAGAAAGACAGAGTGAGAGGAGAGAGAGATGGTGAATAAGAGCTAATCTCCAGGATCTGAACGGTAGGCTTAGGTTACCCCACAGGGAGTCAGTGCTCTGTATAGGGGGGAGTCAGCTCAGTCTCTAGTGGTGTAAAATCGCCACTCTGTAACAGGAGATTTCACCAGGACTGGGGTATTCAATCAAACGTGCGATAACTTATAAACATCAACACTTGTAGCTGTGAATGTTCAACTCCTCTGTGTGTGTGTGTGTGTGTGTGTGCGCATGTGTGGATATCTGTCAACAAAACCATGTTCATAGAAAATATGAAATCGCTTCCAATTGATTTGTCCCCACTTCAAGTTCTATTTCACAGGCATATATCTCTGAAATCGAGACTCAATAAAAAAAAAAAGATGCGTTCAAAACAGCCTTCCATCTTTATCATCAAAGACAGCCATTAGTGAGTGTGTGTGGGAGAAGTTATTGGGAAGCGCCTGCCAATATTCTCTCTCCCTCTGCCTCTTCTTACTCCCTTCCCTCCATCTCTCTCTAATAAAAAGCTGGAAGTTGCCAAGATACAGCTTGCAGAGGCCAAGAATGTTACTAAGCAATGGCCAGTAACTGGTATCTTTCTACTGTCACATAGCGAGGGCTGCAGTCTAATGTAGAATCTGTTGTGCATCTACTGATTTTCATCTACTGCTTCATTAGACCTTTTGCATGCTGGGATATTTGAATTATATCATGCAAACACCTGTCTTTGGCTTTACCTCAACCACAGTGTCATAGGGCATCAGAATAGAATAGAATATAACTGTTCTTGTCTAGCCAATTGTGTTTGGTCTTACTACCTACTTCAGGCCCATAACTAATCACAGCAGACATACACACAGACACAGCCAGCAGATCTGCTTTCATAGTTATGAAAACACCAACATCCCCACCACGTTTGGCTGTTACTACCAGTGTTTTCCTAACATTATAATATCTAGTATGTCCAATAACCACTCCAAAGTGAATGTCAGAACTGGTGCCTGGTTGTGTCTTTTCCTCTGGCTGTCTGGCCATTAAGAGCGATAGAAACCAGCTGTGTGAAGCGATCGCTCCTGTCACTCAGCCTCTCTCGGCTGTGAAGCCCTACCATTTGTTTTAGCCTTTAAAAACACGCCTCCCAGTACAATTCGAAATTCTGCCCTGTTCTTAGTTTCGTCTGCTTTTGATTACAGTTATTATCACAAGCTGTTCCTCCTGGCTCTAGCTGCAACTGTGTCCACTCTGTGTGTGTGTGTGTGTGTGTGTGTGTGTGTGTGGGTCACCCATGACGGTACGTGAATGTGTCATTGATCAAATGGGAGGGAATACCACCTGTTAACTTTACAGATGGTACCGAGAGAGGGAGAGAGAGAGAGAGAGAGAGAGAGAGAG
>OOFE01000328.1:6499-37151 GCA_900323365.1 Monocentris japonica | reverse complement strand
GTCTGCCCCTTTTTCTACCCACCCAACCCAATGTTTCCTACTACACTTGTATCCTTAAACACCCCCCCCTCCCTTTGGGGAAACCCTGGTCGTCGTCATTACACCTCCCACCCTGATGAAAACCTCCCAGGACCCAGCAGCAACATTCCTGCTTGTTTTACAGCCTTCTCTCTGCTAATAGCTCATTATCCAGCTGCCTTCAAATAAAGCCTCTGTCATTTTCACCCTGCATGCCGCTCGAAACACACACGCACACCATACAAATGCAGGAGACATTACACACCCTTGCGTGATCTGTCTCTGTCTTGCCCTCCTTCCATCTTTTCCTTGGCAAAGCAACTAATTATTAATTGTCGATTGGGACTTTCTGTTGCTTGTAGACACAGGAAAAAACTATGGTTAATCACAGTACAAAAACAAAAATGTTTTTTCACATGTGGGGGGTGGAGTGTAATTTATAATGGAAGCAAACAATAAGCCCTCTTTACTAGCATGCACACACAGACTGGTCACGGCAGGGCTGGAGAACGATGCTGAACGCAGCCCAAGCATTACAATTCCTCACTCTAATGAAGTTAAGCTCATCTGCAGCTGATGAGTCACTGGATTCCAGGCATCCCGGCCCGGCGACTCGGAACAACCAATTCTTTACTCCCTGCATCATCGTCTGTCACAGATTTGTCTCAGGTTTTGCACCAGAACTATCAGATTTGATTTGGGACCATTTTCATGTTAAAACTATAAAAAAAAAAAAGGTTGGAGCACAGCACCAGCATGCTCCGAAAAAATGAATTGTAATAGTCTTTCCTGTAACTTACATTTGACACTGGAAATGTTTGCATAGGTGTGAATGAGAAACTAAACAAGATATCGACAACATCCAGCCCGGTGGCGTTAATTTTGTTACTAAGTTACCGCTGTTATTTTCATAGTCGGCTAAGCTAGCCAGAATGGCATCAGATAATTCAGAAAATGTCACGTTAATTTATTGTTTCAAACTATGGGATGGGATCCAAACTAGATCATGGGCTTGTTGCTGTTAGAGCGGGTCCCAGAGTGAGAAAGTTCACAATTTGGATCACAGACAGACAAAGTTAAAAGACCCCTGATGTATTGATGTGTTGCATTTAAGAGCCAACACAAACTCCAAAATTGGCTTAAAACAACAACGGCAGTGGAATGACTGGGGACGCTAATCTATGTCTCACTCACTCATCCAACCGCATGTACACGTGCGCGCGCGCGCAAACACACACACACACACACACACACACACACACACACACACACACACACACACACACACACAAACAAAACACTATAAAACAGTCACTTGCACAGATATTTATTATACATTAATGCAGGTGGTAAATCATTGGCAGGGAAACCCACCAATGCGGGTCAGTTTGTTTGGCTTATCATTTGACCCACATCTGCTGTGTCACACAGATGCATCACACTCATACCTGCATTATTAAGCTCAAAGATGAGCTTGACATACAGGAAAAGACGCACACCTATCTGTACACTTTTGCTTACATAATTCCATTGTAAATAGGCTCGGATAAACATGGGAGTTCACACTTATACACACAGTGACTAAGGCAGACCCAGCCTTAACCATGAGAGCAAAGGCATGTACACTCCATGGTAGCCTTTGATAAAGTGCTAATGTGTGTGTGTGTGTGTGTGTGCGTGTGTGTGCTGTGATGTAATAGCTTGGTATTATGGAACCTGCGAAATCTCCACTTTCACAAGTAATTTAATTTAGTATTAATTCCTGAGTTGCATTTTCTTAAAACATCTGCCAGTGGAGATGACCACATGTTTCTCATGTGTTCTAATGTGTCTTATTTCAAGAAACAAAACAGACGAAATCTGCAGGCAGATTTGTTTACTTGCTTTAAGAAGAGAGTCCGAAGTTAAAGCTAAATACTAGATTAAATGGCTAGTTCAGACATGTGTTTTTACAGTGTAACTAAATAGGCCCTGTTTGCTGCTGGAGCAGAGAAATATATTCCCCCTCTGGAAATCTGAGAAGTATTTAAGTGGTGTGTAATACAGTTGGCACGCTCTCCAGCCCAGGAGCTCTCTCAGGACCTCACATCTTCTGGTTTGAATATGTCTATATGCTTATGAATATGTCTGAATTTTACTTTGTTTGCTCATTTGCCTTTTGTTGTTATTCTTTAAATGTCAGCGATCAGTTTGGTTGCGGAGAGTAATGCCTTACACGCCAATCATTTTGTATAGCTTCTCAGACTTACCACTTGGGTGGGCGCTGAGAGTGTGCAAAACATTACATTTTGATTTAAAAAATGGAACATAAATATTAGAAATGGTTTCTGTGTACCTCTAATGTAATTCAGGCCTAATCTAGTAACCTCTAGCTACTAGGGTCCAATGCCCTGTGTTGTTTTGAGAAGTGTAGGGAATGTGTTCATGCACTGGAAGCATTGTGCTGGTGCTGGCTAATCTGTGACACGGAGGTCTATGAAACATTACCTAGACAGACAGATACACACACACACACATACACACATACACAAACACACATACACAAACACACACATACTCACACTCACAGGCCTGTCATAGCCATACCACAGAGACATCAGGACTAGAGAACAGCCCTAAGTGCTGCTGTCTGCTTGCCCCAACACATCAGCTGAGAAAATTATTTCTGTGTGTGTGTGTGTGTGTGTGTGTGTGTGTGCGTGCGCGAGTGTGTATCCTGATCTATTCTTAGCCTTCTCTTGGTGGACTATGTAGCCTTAGGGGGGTTAGGGAAATTTATATAAGAGAGAGAGATGGGGGCTACACAGATCACCAGCCCCAGAGGCTCACACGCACACATACACACACACACACACACACACACGCAACCTTGTGATCCCACCTCAGAGCTTGCTTTGTGGCACTATCCATGCTCCCACAATGCCTTGCAGCAATGGAACATGCTTCCACCGTGCACATCCATGTTTTAACATAAACTGACAAGATGTTCAGTGACTCAGTACTGACCCTTTCCTTTTTCCCTCTGTCCTCTGTCCCCTTCACTCCCTCAAAGAGTGCCTGTCATCTCTCTGCTGTCATCTCTCCCTCCTCTTATTCTATGTCTGTCAGTTATTTTTCAGTATTTCTGCTTTGTATTTTCCCCTCTGTTTTATGACACAGCCTATTAACTTGCTAATCCTTTCTCATCTTATACTGTAGATTGATCTGTGTTGAGTTGTAAGTGCTTGAAATGAATAATATTCTTTGCATCCACTGTGTCTCTCTCTTTCTCACTTGCTATTTTTTTCCTCTCCCTCCATTCCCTTTAGGTCTGACGTAGTGGTGCTGTGTTTCTCTCTGGCTAACCCTAACTCCCTGCGCCACGTTCGCACCATGTGGTTCCCGGAGATCAAGCACTTCTGTCCCCGGACGCCCATCATCCTGGTCGGCTGCCAGCTGGATCTGCGCTATGCTGACCTGGACGCTGTTAACCGTGCACGACGACCCCTAGCCAAGTGAGACCTACCCCTCTATGTCTGATGTTAATAGCCCAATGAAGATTAAACACACACCAAGGTGGTATTCAGATAGGATGGCATGTAGGGTTGCTCAGATCAATCAAGCCACTGAGCGGTAATGGCAGCATATGAATAAGAGCAGATAATCCCTCTAAATGTGACATCGGCGGATGACCTACCCATGATTGGCCTGTTGTGATCATGTATTCTGATGTTGTAAAGCAAAACCTGTAAGCCATTTGTGTCTTCTTTAACCTACCAAGCAGTGTGCTGCTATGTAATTGTATTGTCATACATTGCCATACATCAGCGCATCACTTGTTGCCTCATATCAATGGAATGTAGGTCAACTTTGTATTGTACTTTGTATAAGTATTCAGTTACATCATTGTGTTGCTTTTGTGTTGATTTCTAGTATTTTTGAAGGACTTTCCTCTCTTCTTACTTTTCCATACACCCAACTTATCGTACTTACTAGCTGATGGTTTTTCATTTTTTATCATCATCATCATCATGTCTCTCCCTGACCCCCAGACCCATCAAACCTACAGATATCCTTCCCCCAGAGAGAGGCCATGAGGTGGCTAAGGAGCTTGGCGTTCCCTACTATGAGACCAGCATTGTTGCCCAGTTTGGAGTCAAAGATGTTTTCGACAATGCCATCCGAGCCGCCCTTATCTCCCGTCGCCACCTGCAGTTCTGGAAGTCCCACCTGAAGAAGGTCCAGAGACCCCTTCTCCAGGCGCCATTCCTGCCTCCCCGCCCACCACGCCCCATAGTGGGCATCCCAGACCCCCCTCCCACAGACGGCGAGGGCCCCGACTCCCTCTTCTGCCAGCCGCTTTGTGCAGATGTTCTCTTCCTCCTGCATGGTGGTGCCACTCGTGTCTTTGCACACAAAGTCTACCTGGCCACTTCCTGCTCCAAGTTCTATGACCTCTTCACCCTTGATCTAGGTGGTTCATCTGTGGGGCCACATGGGGATGAGCAGGAGAGCGAGGAGCACTCAGAAAGTGGGGACGAAGATGAGCAGAGCAGGAGAGGAGCCAAGGAGCAAGCTGGGCGCACTAAGAGCCTAGATATTGAGAAAGATGGAGCAGATGGAGGAGTACGCGGACTGAAGCGTCCCCTGCTGCTCCAACAGGGCTCCCTGAGGACTTCCCAGAGTGATAATGCCCTCCCCTCTAGAGCCCAGTGCTCCCTGGGAACCTTGGGGACTGGTCATGCACTCTCAGGATGGGGAAGGGGCTTCCTGAGTGTGTGTCTAGAGCATGTTGATGATCCCATGACGGGGCGGCCACGACTTATGACTGTTGTGGCCATGGATGCGCTTATACAGGAAGAACCATTCCAGGTAATGGACTTAACAGCCCCACAATTACTAAACAAAACATTCACACATTATAGGTGCTGGTTAGAATCATTGTGTTGAATCAATTGGCAAAAATGAGCCGGCTACTGTCATAGCATCATTTGAACATGAGATTTGTAGTATTTTCGTAGTTGCACTGAAATGAATAAGATGTATACTGGTGTTTAGTTGATCTACTGATTTGTTCTGGTCCCAGGCGGTGCTTCAGTACTTGTACACAGGCCACCTGGACGAGGGGCGAGGGGACCTGATGCAGGTGGCCACCATCGCCGAGCTGCTTGAAGTGTTTGACCTGCGGATGATGGTGGCCAATGTCCTGAACAGAGAGAGCTTCATGAACCAGGAGATCACCAAGGCCTTCCACGTCCGCAGGGCCAACCGCATCAAGGAGTGTCTCAATAAGGGGACCTTTGCTGGTAAACCACTGT
This sequence comes from Monocentris japonica, assembly GCA_900323365.1. NCBI lineage: Eukaryota > Metazoa > Chordata > Actinopteri > Trachichthyiformes > Monocentridae > Monocentris > Monocentris japonica. The sequence continues at coordinate 31,836 of OOFE01000328.1, read as the reverse complement.
GCCAATCCTTCAGTCCTTCAGTACTCCCAAAAGCATCAGTGTCGTTGTTTTTCACGTATGCATCATTTAGTGTGTGTGTGTGTGTGTGTGTGTGTACGTGTGAGGGGTGGTGAGGGGGAGTGAAATTGAGGATTTTGTTCATTCCCAGCATTATCAATTCAGTCTCTTGAAATGTACACTCTGCGTACATTTGACCATGAATTAACCCTTGTGTATTTGTTCCAAAATATGCAATTGTTTGTGTAGTAATTGACATGTATTCTGCAGTCCTTGTATTGTCATCAAATTACTTGATGACCATCTGTTGCTGTTTGGCGTCGGCTTTTTCAGTATGTTTGGTGTCTTTCTGTGTCCATACATGTGTGTCTCCTGTGTCTGTGTGTTTATGTCGTGTATATTGTCTGTTCCCCTAAGCTGCTGTGTATGCATGTTGTCAGAGCATTTGCAGCCAAATGCCAGCCATCCGCCATCTCTTAAAAAAGCCTGTCTCACATTCAGCTGTTTCTATACTGCCTCTGTTGTCTTCGTATCAATAACCGTGGGAATCTGTCTCTAACAAAATGAATGCTTATAAGAGATGATGTAAATACATTTTGGTACAGGGTGCTGCTTTCTCTTAGTTATGCTTTCAATTGCAGCCCATTCAAGAATTGCACTATGGTCACTTTCCCTACCACAGTATAAGTCCAGATTTCACTCAGGAATTACTCCATGACCTGCTACTCTGCGTCTGCTTTGTAGTGTCCACAACTCTCCCTCCCTTACTCTGTGTCAAAAGCCGTTCTGTCTTTCTGTCAATTTATCTCTTCTGTCTGTCTACCTGTGTCTATGTCTTTGTGTGTGTCTGTCTGGCCTTCTGTCTGCCTGTGCGTATGTCTGGACGTCTGTCTTGTCTGTCTTCCCCCCTCTGTAGCTTGGGCTTCTGTGGCACACCACGAGATGAATGCTCTTTTCCCACCCCGGTTTTAGATGTGGTGTTCCGCCTGGACGACGGCTACCTCCCGGCCCACAAGCCCCTGCTCATCTCCAGCTGTGACTGGATGGCCGCCATGTTCCGTGGCTCTTTCATGGAGAGCTACATTGAGAAGGTGAGTTCAAGATACAGGAAGGAAAAAACACTGGGAACAGCTCCGTGATACTTACCTGTTAGTGCTAAGGAGGGATTCAGTTTCCATGACCCAAATCCTAACTTTAACCACTAACACCAGGTCAGCCTCTAGGGGCAACCTCATGCTACGCCTCTACTCATGTCTATAGACAACATTGAGCAGCAACAGTAGATAGCAGAATCAGCAAATGGTGTGAAAGTAAATGGGTTACTTAGATATGGTTTATTAGGTTAGAAGTGTGTTGTCTTGATGATTCGTTGTACTGACACTTGCATATGTGTGTCAGTCTGTGTCCTGTCACTGTGTGTGTCTGCTAGGTGGGGGTGTACAGCTGAAGAGTGGTTGAAACTTGTTTAAGGCTTGTCATCTGCGTGACCTACAAACCTCTGTTTCACTTGCAAATGTGTTGAAAGATCAACAATTGACAAGCCTGCTAAGGATTCACATAATGAGCACATATATAAAGTACATACTTATAAAGTACATAAAGTACATATGTACGTTCATTCTTTACACACAAAATGAACATACATACACACACACACAGTTATCTTTCTCAGGCATGGCTCAAGCAGCAGGAAACCGACTCATCGTGGGATTTCCTGTTGTGCGATTTCCCGTCTTAAGACGTCATGCAAACCAGTCTGTTTACTGGGCCTCAATTCCTGTCTTCTATCAGTAGTTACATCCCTATCAGCCTGCCACTATATTATTTCCGACAAATGTAATCTTGAGTTTAGTTAATAGCATAAAAAAATCAGCGTGTGGTTCATATTAGTTAGTAAGTATTATACTGCCACCTTGTTAATAAAAAAATCTACTTAAAAACATTGCCACATTTGGGCACAACACAGTACAGAGCTCTAGTCTTTCACTCACAGCAGAGTGAGGATGTGGCACTAATATAGCTGAATTCTTTACCTAAACCCATAAGAGTCCCCCTATCCGGGTCAGCATTTCCCATGTGGCAGGTCTGGTTACCCCAGGCCTGTGCTCTCCTGAGGCTCAGGTTCTGGCCCTCCAGTACTCGTCTTGGGGCAGGGTCTGTGGACCGGACCTGACCTGTCCAGGGAGGAAGTTTCTGTCTCTGGCTGTTCTGTCCTGTGCTGTGTCGGAAAACTGGATCCCTCGGGGTACAGTTACTTTCAAGCTCAGTGGGTTTAGGTTACGTAGATTTAGGCTCTCAGAGGAAGGGAAGTAGTCCTAGGAAACAGGTCAGTATCTGGCTGGATGGATGGGCAGACAGAGAGTAAAGACATTTCTTATTGAGTTTAGTTGTAAAGGTCAGAATTATAGGAGGCAAGTTGGAAGGAAATTTAATTTTGGGTAAAGAAAGAAAACCAATAGAAGATGAAAGAAAACCAATTGTCTTTTTTGTATTTACACAGTTTGTATTTTATTCAAGCACGCACCATGTGAGTGGGCAGGGAAAAAGTCCATTGTGGCCAGTGGTGAAACCATGACATCAGCAACAGTGAGGGTGCAATGTTTACTGCTGGTGGGGTTCCAGTGTCTATGGTTACTCTGAATGGTTAATGTTTGTGTCTATTGTGGCATTGTTTATGGCATGAAGCTGGCAGCAACAGATGGTCACAGGAAGCAAGCAGCAACAGAGGCACAGATGTGGCTCTGATTTTGCGCAGTGCAAGTGTCAGTGACGCACACTTTGCAAAATGCGGAATTGCCATGGCATCGGCTGGCTCTGTATCTTTCTCTAAGGCATATGTCTTCCTGGGTAAATGCCTGGCTAGGTTGAGAAGCAGTATGAATAGAACTGAGCAGAAACACTTGAAGCACTTAACACTGGCGTTTCAGTAGAAGCTCAGTTTTTAGAGCTAAACACAATAGCTTTTGCGCAGCGTTGAGAGAGCAGACGGTCTTGTTCTATTCATGTTCTCTAAAAGGGAATCAATACAGGAGAAAATAACTCTGAGACATCTCGAGGTCGAGGCTTTAAAAAAGAAAGTTCAACATTAAAATGAGGAAACGATGCCGTGTAATGAAAAGTGGCTTCTAAAAAATGGAGTAACAGGCCTACTAGTTCAAGCAAGGACAGTGATATCGAGAGTCATGTCATGTTGACTTACTGTATCGACCGATCACTCGGATGAATTTAACTTCAAAGGTTGAAAAAGTCTACAAGGTTTCTCCAATTGTACATCTGCAGATGTTTTACAACCCAATACATACACAGTTTAATAAACATAAATGTGGTGATGCTTATAGTTTTGGTGCACCCAATAGACTGAAGTCAAGTTCATTGTGTTACGCTGGCCATTTTCATCATTCAGTGCTTTGTTGATGGGTTTGGCATGAAGGACCATCTTAGGAACTGGAGATTTAGGATATGAATTCAATAATTAATTGGTAAGGATTTAGGGCAAGGATGAGGCAAGTATTTCCAACAATGGGGCCTAGTGGATCAAAGCATTGTCATTCTAGGAGACAAGCGCTTCCATCAGAAAAGAAATGGTTTATGGGCTGAAAGTGATTCGAGCATACAGTAAATGTTAATAATGATCAAGATACATGATTACCTCTTTGGGTGGAGCAGAATCCTTCCAGAAAATGAATTCTATTCAAAAAGACCCAATAACCCTTAAACTGTGTTTTGTTTTTGTCATATGTGTTTGTTCCGGCACGTGTTCGGACACCACTGTTCTGCTCACTCACACCTTCTGTATTCTCGCCACACTCCTGTCATGCCTCCTTTTCAGTATTTTTAGACTCACACTTTTCAGTGTTCATGCAGTTGTGTGATAACATGCCTATTGTTGTTCTACAGTTGGGAACCAAAGTGTTCATGCAGAATAGTGTTAAGACTTTTATGTCTTTCAAAGTCACTAAACCTCTCTGAATCAACTCATTGCAAAGCAAAGCATGTTTGTGAAAATCAAAAATGTGTCAAAGTTAAAATGTATCCGGTTTCAATGTGAAAATAGGTATTTATCTTTGGTGTAGTTGTCAAAGGACACGTTTTGAGGTTTGACCTATGTGTAGGTAGTTATACAACTGACCATTGTGAGCCATGGAGTGTGTCATGGTACACCACTGGATTATGTTCTAGGTGTGTGTCTGTGGTTTTGTGTTCATCATGTGAGAGTGCGTCCCAGTGGACTATTACTTAGATGCGAGGGCCTATCACATTCCTCTCTCACACACAAGGAAAAGGAGCAGCATCAACAGAAGGAGGAAAATGAGAAAAGGTCTGCTGTAGATAAGAATTCCCCATTCTACTCTTTCTCTCCTATGTCTCTTACTTTTCCTCGGTATCTCCAAGTTCTTCCATTCCTCCAATCATCTTACCCTGACTAGAATTTGAATATTGGGCCAACGAGGCTCTTCTCTTAAACTTAGTTCCTTATTGTGGTGGCAGCTACGTGACTTGAAACTTTCACTGCTTTCACCTCACCTGCATTTATTTTGAGCTTTGACTATTTTTGTATTTTGCCCTCCTGGTATCTCTGTTTTTTTCAACCACTCTGCTTATATGACTTATCACTGTACAAATAAACTAAAGGCACACTAAACTTATTAATGACCTTATTAATGTCCAAGCTGAGGGACAATTGAAAAATGCACTGCTGATCAAACTGCCCCTTGCTTGTCCCTGCTTGTGTCAGCAACCATAAATGTCCTGTCACTGTGACTGTGTCCACTCATTAATGCTCCCTGGGCCCAGCTGGGGCCAGCTGGGGCCATGAGCTCGAGAGACCACCCATGTCTCTGTGTTGTGACCTTTCAGTCATAACGAGCGGTCGCGTCAAGTTGACATTCTCCTAATTGGTTTTAGGACTGGAGGTTGAAGAGCACCCCAGTGGGTACTCTGGAAGTACTCCTGGAGGGCTCAGATCACCAATGGTATCATTTACCTCCCTTCCTGGGCTCATGACCTTGCTCTACATTGCTGTTGGCCTTACCTATCCTAATTAGGCCCATAAAAAGGTCTTGATCATTTCTATGCATTTATTTATTTAACTAACTAGTGTGAAATGTAGAACTTGAAGCTGAAAAGCAGCAGGACCTTTTTAGTCAAGGTGCCTCTGGTGAGCCATAGTCTCTCTGATAGTATGGCGACATCTAGAGGTTGTTGCAAGGAATATCAGACTGATTTTGGCTATTTGTTTGTTCAGTTGAATAGAGCTAAAGGTACTTTGAGTCTTCATAGATCAATTTAATTAATAATGACAGCATAAGGACATTAAACTTAGAGAACATAGACGTGAAGAGTCCTGGAAGAGAGTATGGAGTCATGATTTACAGTTTGCATAGCTTCATACCTTTTTATTTTTTAGGAATGTTTGGCCTCATGCAAGATGCCTAACTTAAGATTTGTTTAGGGTCACCTGCAGTGCAGCACCCTTGGAGCAGCAGAGGACTCAACAGTGTTGCGGGGCACTGTAGATGTAATACCCGCCACCCTCACGCCATCAGCTCACAGCCATGCCAGGGTTCTTTGATATGTGAATAGTTTTGCTTATAGTCAGGTTAATACACTGCCTGTTCCATCCATACAGTCAATCTGATTATAATTTCTGAAATTTCTCTGAATCTAGCCATGGTGCACAACAGGGCTGGGCGAGTGTCCCACTGTGCCCAGCTTAGCAGGGCTATTCTGAGTGGGCTTTGAGATCTTTAGCGTTAGCCGCATTGGTCATATTAGTAGCCCCCAGACAGTGCTTTCATCTGAGCCCAGATCAAAGGGAAGTCGACCAGAACAGGATGCTATCTGCCCTTTACCTCCAAACCCCTGCTGCTTGCTTCCTGTGACATCCCTGTCTTTATTTGACCTCACCGATTGCACCGATTATACCTGTTGATATGCTGACATGGTCAGACTGAAATTGTAGAAAGAGAGGTTACATCCTGAGTTGCGTGTGTTTCCCCAACCCTGTCCTGTCGTGCTTCTTGTCTAATGTTTCTCAGTGCCATTTGCAATGTTCAGTGGATGCCTAAATGTTCATGCATATTGTTTATCCCTAGACTTTCTTCCGCTCACATTTACTCTCAATCTGTCCATTTCCAGGTATCCATTCCTAACACCAGTAGTGCCTGTATGCGCGGGGTGCTTGAATTCCTGTACTGTGGTCTGCTGACACCATGTCCCGGTCTGGAGCCCATGGAACTTATTGTACTGGCCAACCGTCTTTGTTTGCCACGCCTTGTCGCCCTCACAGGTAGAGACCATAGCTACACTAATGATGATGTTTTTACCCTGAACAACACAGCCTTTTTTCATACATGAAAGCCGATTGCCTTTGTTTGCCTTTGTAGCGCACTTTTAGTAGCACCAGGTGTCTCTGTGTGACAGATGGAGACGATGTAAGTCTGAGTCTCCATTGACATTGTGAATGACTGACTGTGTGTGTAGTGAGTTGCCTCTAATACAGACAAGGCTGTATTTGTGTTTGTAATGCCTCGGTATTGATGCTTGGTCACGTCACAGTGCTTGGTAGGTGTAAAAAGTAAATACTAACATCGCTGTGTGCACTGTGTGTGATTTTCAGAACAGCATGCTGTGGATGAGCTGCTTCAGTTGGGAATGAAAGGAATAGACATTGATGGACAGGTGTTGCCTTACCTGGAGCTGGCACAGGTATGTCACTGAAAATGTACCTTGAAATAACTGGTAATGATTCTATTTATTATTTTTTTAAACAAAATAACCGTTTTAAGGCAGGATGAGACATTAAATGACTGAGTATTTTAAACAGTGAGAAAGTGAACTGGCAGTTCCTTATTGAACCATTTTGAACATTGGACGTAATCTATTTGAGTTCATTCATCTCTATCTCTCCTCTTCTTTGACAGTTGTAATAAATGCTTGTTTCTCCTCTTTTTTTCTCCATTTTGCAGTTCCACAATGCCAAGCAACTATCGGCTTGGTGTCTCCACCACATCTGCACCAATTATAATAGCATCTGCCGCAAGTTTCCCAAAGACATGAAGGCCATGTCTCCAGGTACAGGCTCTTCTTCTCCCTTCTTCCGTGAGATTTGCCTCCATCTCTCTGACAGCTGCTGCCACTCTCAGTCAACTTTCCTCCTCTTTAGTGGTTCACTTGCTACTCACACCCTCATTGCTGTCATGTTTTGGTTGTTTCTCTATGTTGCTTTTTTTTATTACATTATTAGTAGTCCTTCCTTTCTCACTGTTCAACACGTTTCCTCTTTGATTATTCTTCCTGTCTAAAAAATTAGGCTGTCCCCGTCTACTCTTCTTTTCACATCTGTGTACATGAATGTGTTCTCATACAACAATTCGTATGATATCGTAAAGCTATTCACCCTTGATTCATACTATACCTACTTATGGCCGGCTGCATAACCTTTCACGGTGCTAAAACAACTTTGGTTAAGGTTATGGTAAAGGTTTGGTCATGGTTAGTTAAAAAAACTTTTGCTTATTTTTTTGCATGAGTTGGGAATTGAACCCCGGTAGCTGGATTTGAGCTCAATGCTATTTCAATGTCGAACTACTTCACTCATCCCTTTTCATAACTACGAATTGGATATGCAATCAGACTGGTGTACATCTGAAATGGTTCATATCTCTCTCTCTCTCTCTCTGCAGACAACCAGAGGCACTTTGAGAAACAGCGATGGCCTCCTGTATGGTTCCTGAAGGAGGAGGACCGCTACCTGCGCTCTCAGAAGGAGAGGGAGCGTGAGGAGGAGATCCTGCGCAAGCAGCACACTAAACGGGGCTGGTGTTTTTGGAGACACCCATCCTCCTCGCCACATGTCTCCTAAATGTTCCTCCACCACTCTTCATTCCTACCCAGGGTTATCCCACCGGCTTAGGTTGACCCCCTCTAACACATATAGAGGAGGATTGCTCTGAACCCTCTTATCATTAGAGAATTCACTCTCAGTGCTACAATGCCTGAATGTCAGTGTGTTAGGAGGTATGAATGTGCCTCTTTATATCTCAAGTGAGTTGTATGTGTGTGTATGTGACTAAGTGAGTGTGTGTGGTTTTAATGAGTGAGTGATACTCCAGGTTGAGTGCTTTGCTACTTCCCAGATGTCCTGATCTTTAAGGGCCTCTGGCATTGCAGTGCAGCCCCTTGTCCCCTCCACTAGAGCTCTATCCTTCCACCAGCACTCACAGTGTCCCAGCCTTTGAGTGATTGGACTGGGAGCAAGGGCTCTATCTCTCTCAGTCTCCATCCTTCACATTGACCTTAATGACTATTACACATTGACCACTGCAACTCCTCACAGGGAGGTTACCTCTGCCTTCACTTCTACACAGACTGTTAGCTTGCACATGCAGAGCCATGCCCAAAACCGCCCCTCTAAAACCAGCACTGGATCACCAGGAACTGACTCCAAAATTATTAGTATTTTATTTATTATTTTATGTTTTGTTCCATTTTTTTTCCTGCACCGTCTAGAAAACTCTCATCAGGGGAAATGACACACACTACTCCCAGGAATTGTGGAGGACCTTGATGATTGCCACCATGGCAGCAGAGGTGGGACTGTTGGTTTGGGTGTGTAAGCCTCCGACTCTCTGACCACCACCTATGTCCGCCTGTAACCACATCCTCGTTCCACTAAGGGCAATCATACTACAATTAGTGAGTTAGGAAGGAGGTTTGAGCACAGCCACTGGCCTCCAATGTAGTCTTGATGGTGCAATTGTCCCCTGCACCCCCCTACCCTCTATCCTCTACCTGACCCCCACCCCGAACCACCAACACCACACACACAAAAACACAAACACAAGCTTTCCCTGATGAGTTGGATTCACAGACCAAATTCCACTTGAGAGACAAAGTTACCACTCTATAGCAATGATGAGAGTAAAGAGGGCTATCCTTACTTGATACCACGCCACGGAGGAATGATGGATGCAGTATTGAGCAGATGTATTCATAACGTCCATGACCACTAGGTTGCGTCAAAGCGCCTCAGCCAGCCTGCCTTTACACCCCTATACCACTAGGGGCAGCACTGCTCAGGGCCCGGCACTAACCCTCACATCTGGAGCTAACAGGAGTTTTTATGCCTGTGATTTCTACGCTCTAGTTTCACTAGAACATTAATGATCCTCGCAGAGTGTTAAAAGAAAGCAAAGCACATGCACAGTATTAATAGTGCATTTAAAATTTGTACCTGCCTATTGATTTTACCTGATACTGCAAACCAAAGCTGTGATTCTTTTTTTTTTTTTTAACTTCCATTTCCTCACTTTCTTTCTGCTTCCCTGCTCCCTTGAATTGCGGGAGATGGAGGAGAGAAGAGAAAGTGGCTTGTAGGAGAAGGAGTCAGTATGATATTTGTATCCCTCCTCGTGGTGGTGTTTTCAGTCTGTGTCAGGTGAAACGTGTCACTGCTTGACATTGCCTTCCATTCCTCTTTCTGGAATTGAAAACGGTGCTTGAGACATTGTCCATATGAACACACACACACACACACACACACACACACAGAAGTTTAAATGTCTGTCCAGCTGTTTAGTGTTTACCTGCGATGAGCATTGATGAATAGAAGCTGTTACATTCAAATGTGACACATGAGCATTTTTAAAACATCTTGTCAGGTTTTACTCTATAAATATATATTTTTTAATTCCTTACATTTTCCCGTAGTTGTTAGAATTCAAGAAAAAATTGGTCATTAATTTCAGAATGTGTAGAATACTGATTTTACATCGTTATAACCATGGGATTTATTTTGCTGCTGTTGTATTCAAACAATATTTGAGCTGTTTTGCTTCCTTGTAAACCAGGAAAATGATATTACTTATTGGATTGAAATTGCAATTCTGGTTGTTGCTTTGTATGGCAAGGGGTTTGATATGTAACTGCATATGATAGCATTTTTGATTTTCTTGTTAAGGGTGCTAATTTCTTTGGGCTTTAGGATTGAATGTGAAAACAAGACTTGATGGTGATGAGTTTCTATTAGCACGTTCTATTTGTGGGTTTGTGCCCCTCAGCTTTACCCAGGTGACTGTAGGAGATAGATGGATTGTGTGAGACGTGGTGCATTCTGCCATTCTTCATGGGAGACGTGTTAAAGTCATCAACAGCTACCAAAATAGAAGTCAGATAGGATCTCGTGAGACCCAAGTGAGAATTGAGCTAATTCCTCTCTGAAAAGAGTGAGAGTGGAGTGAAAGTGGAAGAGTCTCGGTCAGCATTACATTCAACCTACATATTTTGAATTCTTCTTCATGGATATTTAAAACATCCCAATGCAGGGATTTGGGAATTTGAAAATGAGATTGAAGAGGAGGATCCATGGCCTCTTTTTAGTTCCCCATAGGAGGGATGGCCACTAGATTTGTCTTACTAATGGTTGGTGTGACCCATTAAGCCTCTTCTGGTCTGTGTGCCTTAAGGATGCACAAACTTACTAAGAACTAAAAAATAAGTTTTACATTTCAATGACAATAAATTATGTTATCAGGTAGGCTAGTCCCAGCCTGCAGACAAGTTCTGCAAAGTTGACATGAAAGATAGATGATGGACATGATAATGATATAGCTGCTATACCACGTCTCGGCCATCGTCCTTCTGGAGGGGAATTCTGAGCCAATTCAATTCATGCCTCCTGGGAATCTTTGGGCCTGCTGCTTCTTTTTACACGGACAAATGGCCTTGAATTTAACTCTATGGTGTATAGTAGGTGGGTCTTATTGTATGGCCTTTGATTAGTGTTTTCTAGAATGGTAAATATTTGGACGTAAAAATCTGTGTCCCATTTGGTTGGATTCCTATAGAATATCTTCACAAGCACTGACTTGGAGAAAGCAAAAGCTTTTTATTGAGCACTGGCTGCCCTTTGTTGGGGGGGTGCAACCACTTTTGGAATGTGATTCATTTGCGTGGTGGCCTAACTTTGTCATTATAATGACACTTTGTTCTCTCTTCAGTGTTGGGATGCACTTTCTTCTTTTATTGTCTATTACTCTGCCTTTCTGTGGTTGGCATGGAATTGTTTCTTATGTAAGATTGTTACCTGATGTTTGTAACATGATAATTCCACTTAGGTCTTTCAGATTCTCCCACAGGCTTGATCAATGCTGAGTTGAAGACAGAATAACCAGACTTGTCTAGCTTCATGTTTAATATTTAGTTGGCATTAAATCCTACAGTAGCTGCCATTATGCTATGTGGCTTTATGCACAATTCATTTTTACGTAATTAGTGGTGTTATTCAGACAGCTCAGTAACATAACTAAATATATATATTTAAATACATTGGAAAGTGTTTCTATTAACTAATTCAGGGGTTCCCTTGCCACTGTACAGTGTTACAGATGTCCCTGTTATGATGTTTCTGCAGTTAATACAGTCAAGTTTAATCTTGTAAGGTTGCGAGGTGTTGGGCACCGGGCCTACAGGCAGAGATCACAACCTTAATGCAAAATCTGAAGTATTGTACTTCACATTTTTAAGAATGTTCGAAGTGGAATGTTTTGATTTGGCCTGAGATGCATGTATGCATAAAGGAATTGGGCGCAGCATGATGCATGTTTATGTTTGAGGTTAGATATAGGCTACTGTATATAGAGAGAGAGATGGAGATGCAAGATTAAAACATTGTTAGCTTTCAACCCTCAACATTTGCCCCACACTCACCCCTATTGGCCAAAGTTGCTTCTAGTCACATGATGACATGGAGTTGCGATTTGGTGGGTTTTTAATATATATATATTTTTTATTCCTTCTTAGCAGGCCTGACTGTCCCAAAGTTCACAGTGTGTGTTTTGGATGGGGCACAACATGTTGTTAGTTTTTGGTGTCTCATTTCCCGTGCCTTTGATGAAATCTTGCTCACTTTCACTTTCAAGTGAAAATTCATGATGTAAGCCAAGAAACACGCATGCACACACAGAAACGAAACTAGGCACCTTTCTTCATTGTATCTTAGTGCTTGTAGATTGTCCCAGGCTCAAAGCCAATACTAGCTATGGAGTGCATAGTGAAAACTTCCCCCAACCTAACTTTACAAGTACAATATGTTACCCAAATTATTTTATATCTTCCAAACTAAAGCTAGGCTACAGATGCTAAAATGATGAAACGACCGGGAAAACCAGCAAAGCAACACTTGTAAAGTTTTACAATAAATGATGTATTTGGTGTTTTGCACTCTTTCAGATGCCTGCACTTTCTATTATGTAGCTTAATACAATATTTGTGCTTAATGCTGCTTTATAACCATATTTTACCAGTTTTCTTGAGCAGAAGAAAAACATATCTCTCCTGTAACTCTCCTCTCTCTCTCTAGCCAGATTCATGACATATACTCCATTGCTTCTACAACTATTTAGCTACAATTTACTATGTTGCAATCATGCCTAAGTCAATGTATGTTAGGTTGGGGAGCAGCAGTGGTGAACCACTATTTTGACTAAAGGCAGACATTAGGTGTGACAACAACATAAATTGTGCTTTATTGAAGCTACTTTTTATCCAAAGTGACTGACAGGACAGTCTTGTAAGTCGTTGATATGAGTGGTCCCAGCTGGAGTGAACCTCTTACCGTATTATTGGTCACCATCCTGGATCTACTAAGCTCTTGTATTAACGGGACTGTATGCATAGAGAGTGCTGATTATATAGAGAGACATGGTTTGATAATCCCTGGTCTATACTGTCATTTTTAAGTGGGTCGTATATACTGTATAGTATTGTTATGCACTTTTGTTTCCATTGACTCATTTATTAACATTTACCACTCATCTTAATGTGTTTATTACAATAATAGGCAAACGAAAGAGCACACACCACACTCACAAACTATTAAGGGCTTTTAAAAATATACAACAATCAGAATGTTTTGCTGCTTTTGCAAAAAAAAGTTTTGGAAAAATTTTGTAATATTTTTTGAAGCACTGTGATTTGTACAAAATGAAAACAAAAATGGAAAAAAGTTTTTGCCATTTCAGTATTTTAATGTTTCACCTGGCTTTTATTAAAACTCTGTTAATCTTTTGAATTTGTGTGCTGTCTCACATGTTTGTCTTGTTGTTCTTACTCTACCCCTGATAAGGTTAATAGAGCCACATTCTAGCCAATATATAATAACATACATACATTGTTCATGTGTTGCTTACTTTTGAGCACTAGATGGAACCAGAGACAGATAAGCCTCTGCAGGATCATGCCACATAATGGTATCTTTTTAAAGTTAACCCAATAATTGTCATTACCTGATTATGAACAGGTTTATATCAGGATGCAGGCCTTGATATAGGAATCATTTGGTCCCCGAGGTGATGAAGCCACTGAGGGACAGGAGACTCTGACAGATCCCATCACTCAATCATCACAGCAAACCCACAATGACAGCTGAAGTCCAACTGTAACCTTGTCTATCTCATGTTTTATTGGCTGAGAATAAATACATTATACCCTGTGGCACACTAAAAGGAAACACTATGCTCTTACCAGCCTGAGAATACTCTTTTCTCTCTCTCTCTCTCTCTCTCTCTCTCTCTCTCTCTCTCTCTCTATGTCTTTCTGCAGCAGTATTAACTGTGTATTGGCCCATACAGGCGAATAGTTGCAGAATGTTGTAGAGAAAGTAATGTAAAACAAAATAATAATAATAAATATTAAAGAATGTTTTTATTTAATTAATACAAACTTTGCTACTTCATTGTATCCATGCATGATTGAAGGAAAGCTCTTTGAGGGATGCAAAATACATGGAGACTCTGGCTAGATGTGAACTCTACTCTTAAGGTGTAAGAGGACCTTTGGATAAAGACTGCAAAACAATCTTTTATTTCAAATGAAAAATGGAAATCATTTCATCATTTGCATCATACATTTTCATGAAATCCCTAATTTGTTTATATGTTTCCAAATATGCATTTACCAGTATGGGATTTGATTTTGTTCCAAGTATATATCTGCCATTGAAAGAAATAAACAAACAAACAAACAAGCAAACCCAACAAACATCTACTCTTCCAAATGAGTCATAGCACAAAATTGAAACAAATTGTAGTTTAAAAGGATGATATTAAAATTATACTTTTTATTTATTGTTTTATTGAAAGGATCCTCTGTATTGGATGTATAGCATTTCAGAAATGATTTGAACCAAACATTTTGCATCCTCTATCAGATCTATAACCATTAATAAGAGACAATCAATACGGTTCTAATTTACCACAGACCTTAGAAGTTAACGTTACTAGATATACATTTCATACCCTGTTATTATATGCTAGTATGAGCTACATAACTTTGAAAAACATGATACAGAATTCCACTCCCACTTAAAAAAATTACATTGTTTCCAGGGTTTGACTCAAGGAAACGGGGAAAACCAAACCAAAACCACCGTAGACACGTCTCTAAGGGGAATTTTAAATTGTGCAAGTAAAGATGTTACAGACACTCCTGGGGATAGAAATGTGAAAGGTATTTGAGGTGTGATAACATTCTTTTCCTTTTCCTTGTGGAAGACCTTTCCACTTGGCCCGTCATTCTCAGTACCATCTTTATCTGTGCCAGAGAAACAGTTCACAGACTTCACTGATACTGCAGTACGGCGCTTCTATTTCATAGAAGCAAGAGTTGTTTTAGCATACTGTAATTGCTTGTTAGTCTAACTTTGAGCAAAAATACTGGAAGTTTAATGCTTTGGATCAGGTTTCATTTTTTACATTACATGAGTCGAAGCACAACGATTTAAGACTATGAGATTAATATTAGTTTTGGTTTAATGCAGGACTAGGCTAACCCATGTCCATGTAGCCTACACTTGAATTCAGTGATTTTACTTAAATTCTACTAGTAATTGTAATTGTTTATATGAAACTTTTCTTCATATATAGATAGATATATAGATAGATAGATAGATAGATAGATAGATACACAACTAAAGATACAAAAATGATAGCCTGTGGAATAGAGCAGTAGAACAGCACATTTGGCATATTTCTGTCATTTCTTGGCCTCAAGTATCTGAGGGAGGAGTCACTGACCAGCTCCAGCTGTTCCTAAAGAGATCGAACATACATCACTACCACTGGCAACTTTCTGAACTTCCAGATGGTCTGTATAGTCCGTCAAACTGGCCGGTCCTGTGTATTTCCCCTAAAATTACATACATCAATGTTTACTATTTTATTGTCAAGTGTCTTTTGCTTCCATTCAGGCTCTCTCTGGTCCCTATGGTGATCACATGGTGCATGTAGACATTCCTGTCCCCAATGCAAGACAAACACATGTGGCTCCTTCTATTCTGACGATGCATGCCCTAACCTGGGTGCAGGCAGCCTTCCTTGCTCATGTTACCCAGCTGGAGTACCCTCACACCCAGCCATTGTGTGGTGTTTATTGGTGTGACTCTGGACTCTGGGCAAATGATCCCCTTCACATCTCCATGATGGGTAGACATGCTCCTTCTTGTTTGCTTTCGGAAGGGTAGAATACTAACATACAGCCTCTCTCTTAGGCTGATGGGCATGTTGGCAGCAGACCCAGGAATAGTACCACTGGGCCACCTATCCTTGCATCCCCTCAACGCATGGATGAATGGCCCTCATTAAGATCCAAGGTGGTGCAAGCACAAGGGCAAGGTATCCAGCCTGTGATTCTGCACCCTTTGACTATGGAGGAACATGACATACTATACCTAACCATGGACATTCCTTTGGGTTTGATCTCCTCCCATTGGCAGGTACTGATGACAGATGCCTCCCCTGCTGGATGGGGGAGACATCCAAGAAGCAAAGCATGGGCATCAGCGTGACACATTGCTATGGACAAAATATTTAAAATTCTAGGCCGTCCACCTGGCATAAATGCAGCATGCACGCATGCACACGCACACACACAGACACACACAGAGAAAAAAATAAAAGCATTAAAGTACCAACCTGAGAGTAGTAGGATTGATTATATCTGTAGGGATTAAAAGGACAACAAAGGCAACCCCCTGTTTAATTGAACTATATATGTTTGGAACCGTACACGTGGGTACAATATACCCTAACATCTCTCTCTTATTGCTGACAGTCCAGAGTGTCGGGGGATGTTTCCTCTCTCTGTTTGTTTTTATATTAAATCAAATGTATTTTTATTACATGTACTGACATGCACAACCAAGCTCAGTTTTTTCCCCAGTTCTTTTCTTTCTTCTCTACTCTCTGTACTTCTCTGGCTTCAATAATTTACTCAAGGGACACATAGGTGCAGTGCTTCTTCTGTTAAAGAAAAACCTGTTTACCTTCATCAGAGTGTTGTGTGGCTCAACAGGACCTTACATCTGGTATCATCAGTGTTGTTATCATAGCCTTTACACTCAATGTCATAACAATAGATATACAAATAACATAGAAAGCACAGAAAACAAGGTAAAAACAAGGTAAAAACTAGAGTGTGAATTTCAAGACAAAACGTAGTTGACAATAAGAAACTGGACATTCAGTTTACATTAAATCAAATTCATGTGTGCATTTGTTCTCACGGAAAAGAAAAACATCAACAACTCTCTCTTTGCCTCCCTATGCCTCAGTGAGCTGAGTCTTGAGTGTGTATTGTGTGTGCAAATAAATGGTCATCTGACTTCAAATCAATACAATATTGAAGGAGGGTTGATTGCCCACTGTGCATGAAAAAAAGAGTAATGAATTCCAACTGTATAGATATTATACTGACATCATGTTGTTTATTAAGAAAGTTGCAAGATACAATAATTACTGTGTATCAATAAGCAAGTCTTTGCAGAAGAGGCTGACTGAGCTCAATAGTAGTGTAAAATTAAAATTCTAATGATGGATTTTGTCCACTAGGTGACACACTACATGAGACAATAGAAAATGTGGCTTTCCAAATATGCTGTGAAGTCAATATATTCAATTCCCAACAAATATAAACCACCAAGGAAAAATGTATGCATTGAATACAATTCTATCTCCCACTCTCTCTTTTTTTCTCACACAAAATGCTCATCAGCAGACAAACCTCCATGCATGTGCCATCTGGTGGACAAAATGAGCTATTCAGTGAGATTTAAAAAAAATCTTTGTCTTTATTTGTACACATAATAGTAGTCAGACCACGGTCACACGACAGCACTAAATTTTATTTTATATACATTTTATATTTTATATAAATGATAATAAATATTGATATTCATCATATACAAATGATGTTTTCAGATAAAAGCACAAGGGTTTTCCACAGATCTCACAGAAAATGTGTATCATCAGGAGCACACATTCACCTTGTAGACTATTATCATTTTTACTGTTGCAAGCAAAAAGGAGAACTATCCCTCCACAGAAAGAGAAGAGAGGCTGAAGAGGAGAGAGAATGTAAACATCTCCAGTTAGAATCTCTCCTTTAAGATATGGAGGCTCAAGAGGTGTCTGCAAGTTGGCATCCAATGCAGTGTAAAAGTTCATCACTATGTAACCTGTATTGAAGCTATATAATTTATTGCACTCATAGGTCCTAAAAGATACACAGTATTAACAGTATTAGCAAGGCTTTTCTTTTTTTCTTTCTTTCTTTCTTTCTTTCTTTCTTTCTTGCATGGTTGCTTGATGGTTGCCAATGTAGCTTATTTTGGCATGAACTCAAACTCAAAACACCCTAAATTACCTCTTTAATTGAACATAATCAGCCTTTCATTCATTATTAATGGAGCAGTTCCTGAGATTGTTCCTTTATCAAACATTATTGCCTTTGTTCTCAGAATTCTAGCTTTGAGAGTGTTTTATGTTGCCAAACATCAAGAGAAATGCCCACAATCATCAGAATAATTTGTCAATTCAATCACTAAGAATAAAGCTTGGCAAAGCACTATGTCTATTGTTTCAACAAAAAAACAACGTCTGGTTACCAAATCACCTAGCAGTTATCCTCTTATATTCTTAAAATTCTTTTTGTGTTTCCTGGAAACTTTGGATGAATGAGAAACTGAGTCAGCAGAAAGGATTGCCAAGTGGCTCCCTGCCCTGCACACATGGATCATCAAGATCAATACTTGTGGCCCATCATCAGAGTTGGGAGTTTTAATAGAGGAAGCCTGGTAAGGGATCACAGAACACCACAGAAACATGAGGGAGAGGGGTCAGAGTGTTGCCATGGTGATATGGAGTGATGTGGCCAATGATGGGTAACATTAGAAGGGTGACGAGGGAAGGTAGTGGTTACGGGTGATGGAATATTTGTATCCACATGCCATGTTGGTGTGTGTGTGGATAGTGTGCATGTGGGTGTATAAAATGTGTGTGTGTTTGTGCGCACATGAGTGTGTGTCATAATACTCCCACCAGCTCAGAATCATCTCCAGTAAAACCAGTCAAGCTGCCTACCAAGCAAACTCTTAACAACCAATGACGTACTTCAGTTTCTTTTTTCATTCTGTATTAAATGGAGGGATTTACTAGTGTGTGTTTGTGGCAGCGACCGCAGCGTCGTCCACAGTCGCCATTTGTCGTATGTTCGTCGGCACCGGTTTGAGCACTGATTACAGACCTGAACGCTGCGTCAGCTGCTTTGTCAGTGGGCTGTGTTCAGAGCTTGCCCTGCCACTGCGCCGCAACCTTGTTGAACACAGTTTGAGAGCCACTGACACGCGCTGACATCACCACATGTGGCTCTCATTTCCCAGGTCTCCCCCGGGAGGAGATAAGAAGATCTGGATTTGAGAGCAAAAAGGAAAACACAACCTTGCAGTCAAGGATAGTACAGTGTGAGTGAGTTGGGATTTCTTCGGGGAGCATGTCAACATATGATGGAAGTAGAAATAATCAACTCTGTAAATATTGCTGATTCTAAATGCAGAGACTTGGGCAGAGATTATGGTGAGAGAGTGGGCAGAGGCTTTACATCTTATGTAGGGTCAATCTAGTAAGCAGGAGTGGAGCATGTCCAAACTGGGACATAGTGTTTATTGTGCTCAATTTCAGATCATGAAGGTATGTCTTCCAAACAATGCAGAACATAGAGAAACATCACTATAACATTTGCAAAGGAAAACTCTTTTAAGGATGCAATCACACACACTCACACACACACACACACACACACACACACACACACACACACACACACACACACACACACACACACATTCCATGCAAAAGTGGAACAACTAGTAATACAAAAGTAGATAGGAAGTCCATTGGTTGAGGAGGGACAGCACATTCCTCAGTATATTTCACCCTCCTAAAAATGTGTGTCTCATCTACACGCTGTTAGTCCAAGCCTCCCCAAGGTCTGCTCCATAAACAAAATTGTCTGACCACACACACACACCCACCCACGCACATACACGAATACAGACACACCTATAAATCAGGACCTCTCCATGCAAAGTTTACATATACTCTATTATCCTGACACCATGGTTTAATTTAAGGGTATTCTATATCGGAGAGCAGACATATAGCTCCTTTTACTTACATTTGTACTCTCTTTTAATTTTAGCATAACCCTGCCATTTCTTTATGCTAGCCGTATTTCACTGGAGCAAGGCAACCTCGTGATGACGGGGAAGTCAAAAGCTCATGTTTTTGTTTGTGTAGTTTGACAGGAAAAAAGACGAGAAGAGTCAGAGTGAGGCTATGGAGAGAGAAAGGAGCGGCAGTTTGTAAAATTCTACGTACTTTATGTGTTTGCAAGTGTGAGAATGTGAATTCAAATTACATAGTACACATGCATGCACAGGGCACACACACACAGAGACTCCCTCTCTCTCTCACACACGCACACACACACACACACACACACACACACACACACTGAGGCTCAAGGGGAATATATCTCTGGCAGAGTTGCTGTGAAGGCGCATAGCTGAGCAGTGACCTCACCTGAGAGCCGAGTGAGTAGAGACCCACATTCACACAGAGCGTAGATCCTTTCTCTCTCTCCCTCCATGTGTTTGTGAGTGTGATGAACAATCTTGCAGCGCACATATACGTACACTCTCTTTCTCTGTCTGTCTCTTCCCTTCCAGTCTGTCTTTCTTTCCCACCAGTGTCTCTTGTTCCCGCCTTCTCAACATATATCGCTGATGTTTCCTTTTCTCATCATGTCAGCGTGGCACCTGACCTCACTGTGTATCTCAAGGCTGTGCCATAGTCTTATTGGCCTCACGCTAAGCCCATGTGAGCACAGCTGTCAGATAAACGCATTTACACCACTGGCTTATCAGTAGCGACTATGTTCCATTCAGTTGTATCATAACCATTAGCGAACCTCTACCACATCCACCTCAATATCTCCTTCCAGAGGAGCAATAACATGACTCCTCCACTGAGCTCAGCATTACTGCAACAGGAGGAGGAGAGGAGGTGAGACAGTGTTATCAGTTTGCTCAGATAAAAAGCTGTCAATTGGAACTCTAGGTAATATAGTGAATTGAAATCTTTGGCATGTGTACTGGTAATAATGTTCATTTAACGTTATATTACTCCCAGGTTTTTGTGATGATTGTCTTACTGAGGTTATTGCTGTTCACCTGTGCTAGCCACTGTGCCTGACAATTCCCTTTGTTGAGGAAAAATAGTGTAGTGTTCAGCAAGGTCTGACTTGTCTAAAATACAGCTCGGATGGACACATTCCAGCAAAACAGTAAATTCACAAAACAACTAAGCACGATAATGTCCTGGGAAAGGCTGGATTTATGACAAGATGATCTGGGGCTGTAGCATTCCAGCCATAGCAACTCTCCATACACACATACAAGTGTATGACAGCACACACACACACACACACACACACACACAAACACATACTCACATAGATAGGTGGCCTACTGGAAAGCGTGGAAGGGGAGTAATGAAAAGCATATTGTTAGCGAAGTGTAATAACCACTGGAGGACAAAGATCAAGCTGTGACCCCTGAACCCAAACACATCTCTGACCTTTTAACATCGCCCATCAGGTCTGAGCACACATAAACCTGCCTTGCAAGCCTGGATATGCCCCGGGAAAACAGGATTTGGACAAATCCATGCTGACAAGGAAGTGGCTTGTTTGCTGGTGGGAGTTTATATTATTTATTCAGAGGACTGGAGAGCTTTTTTATGCCACACCCCACACTATAAGAGTCACAATAACAGTGAATCACCACAAAAGAGAGCAATAAGGTCAAAGAATTATCAAACAGACGTGTCCATTCACTGATTCTACACTCAGTAGAGACTACGAGAGGATGTTGTGCTTGGTCCACTCAACACTGTCACCCACACTGTTTAGGCTATTTCCAGATGACAGGAAGCTGGCCAGAAAGCGTCTGTGATAATTAGAGAAAGAGTTTCAGTAAATGAATAGAAAATCCCCAATGACATACACTTGCACATACACACACACATGCACACACACAGACGTACCCACACACGTTCCTACACACACTCTACACACACAATCCTTCCCGCATTTAGACCCCATCTCTAACAACAGCTGCCACCGCACCCCAGCAGAGGAAATGCCAAAGTCCTCTGAAGTCAAGCATAACAGCACTACAGTTCACATCCACAGTGAAGGGCTGAGAGGCTGGAAGGGCAGGAGAGCCCCTAATAGCAGGAAGTTGTAAAAATAATAGCGGCATGGGGATGTCATGTCCCCTGTCCCTCTGGTATGCAAGCTTTGGCCAAAAACTAGATGTGTGTGTATGTGTGTGTGTGCGTGTGCGCAAGCGTGCTTATATGTATGTGTATGTTGGTGTTAATGCACGTTTCCAGTCAAGTTATAGTGAGGGTTTACCCATTTTCGTTATCTGGGGTGAGAAATCCCTGTGATAAAGCAGCGGGTCATGCCTACAGTGATACACACCATATCATGCTTGCACTGAAGCCTGGAAGCTTGACATTTTGGGAGTACCGTGTCAGATATGTGGCTCTTTTTTCACTTCCTCTTAGAAAAATGGCAATACACCATTATTTCCCCTACCCTGGCATTATTGCAAAACAATTGCAAACCTGACAATGAAAAATGCAGCAGAGAGGTTAAATGAAAAGAGGGAGAGGAATATAAGAGGATGAAGATAGAAACTCTATGCCTTAAAAGGAAGTGATTATTTTTACATGACTGACTGTGTCTGGTGACTGTGTTAAGCCAATATTCACTAGAGGATTAGTCAGCCACTGTCCACTGTTCACAGATCAAATCTTAGTGCGGAAAACCATGGCCTGGCATATTAGACGTTATTAAAACTGATCTGAGATCTAATCTCGTGGGGTGAAATCCGGCCTGAGCCTGACACATCAGAAAATAATGTGGCTTTTATCCTCTACATCTGTCCTGGATTATCTAAGAATGACTGCTAAATAAATTACAGAGCTCAGGAACATTCCCATAATCCAAGATCATACACCCCCATGCCACTGACCCACAGTGAAATACCAGTGTGTGCGTGTATGTGTGTGTATGTATCTGTTTGTGTGCATGTGCTTGTGTCCATGAAGTGTACATGTGTGTGTTTGCATGTTCGAAAGAGAGAATCAGGCAGTTTAACAGTTTAATTAGATTCAAAACCTGTGTGTAGTGTGCGTGTGCATGAGTGTGTTTGTGTGTGTGAGTGTATGGTCAGTGTGTGTGTGTCGCACTGTTGGGCAGCCTTTGAGTCAACCCCCAGCCGTTCTTAAACACTGAACCAGCCTCCCCTGCTCTTTTTTTTATGTGCTGCCTGCTTCAGACTCAGTTCCCATGAAATTGGCCCTTCTTTGGCTTGTTCAAGGATGGCCTGCACTGTAAACGGCTCCTCTGGAGTCTGCCAAGGGCCACTGGGGGCCGACTCAAAGACCGATGGGGACAAAGAGAGACTGACAGTTCCAAAGCTGCCGCACTGCCCCTCGACCCCCTCAGTCTTAAAACCACACCAACATCCCCTATTCCCCTTTATGGGCTGTCTTGGGCTGGAGTTCACAACTCAGACACCATAATTATTATATAAAATGAATAGTTTTCCTGGATTGTTCCATGCTGTTGGTGCCAGCTCACATTTATTTATTCAGATTATTGTGTAAATATCAACAGAGGTGGTGCAGTGAGACTCTAGCTAAGTCACCTTAGAGAAGGTAAATGTCTTAGAGAGGTTGCATGAAACAGACTTTTATTATGTGTGGGGCTGAGCTGGGTGGGTGTTGCATGGTGAACAGTTTTCCTCCAAGTGACCTAGCTAGTGAAGTCATTATGCTTCCCACCCTCTCAACGGGAGGTGGGGCTTTTGGTGAAAACTTATTCCATCGCGCTGCACAAAGTCTAGCGTGCAGTCTCAGTCTCCTCCACGCTGTGAGTGCGCAGCGCCCGAACGGATCGATCCAGTTTGAAACGTTCAACTCACATTGCATGAACCTGCATGCCCATACTGTCGTTTTCTCGGCCGTGAACGCCCCTCAGTGTTTTCGGTGCGGCAGTTTTCCAGGCCTTTTAACGTCTGGACAAGTGAAGAGAGAATCTCCGGGAGAGGACTGGAAACTTTGCCATCATGACCATGCCAGCGGTCAACCTTGATACCTACAGCCTGTCGCTGCTCACTGCCAAAGAGGACATCCTCAACCCTCGCTCCTCCACCAACTGGTAACGCTTAAAAGTTCTTGCGTAAAATGACCTCTACCTACTGTAGCAGAACTAACTTACATTTGTCTTCATCATAACATAACAATAATTACGCTTTCAAATATGACTGGATGTAGTGAACAACGTAGCAAACGCTCTCTACCCTGTTTTGCTGCATGAGTGTTGACAATCATTTTACTTGTTATTAGTTACTTCATAACCGGAGCGCCTGTTGTGTAACCGGACTCTTGGTTTTAATTAATCCAATCAGTGGAAAGGGATACTGAGTTGGCCAGCCATGGGACAGCACGCAAACTGGATTACGTTTAACGTTTAACATGTCTAGCAGTGACAAATTCAAATGGCACGGGTAACTTGATGTAGGCTGTTAAAGTGGCTCTTCACCCCCTCTAGGCATGCATGGGGTTTGGTTGGCCGTCCGTTACGCACGCCAGGCGGTTGGTTACCTGTGTGGCGCAGACCGCAGCGCTCCGTGACTCGACTGTTCTCCCCCCGGAGCTCTGCCGCTTTATTCTTTGTGTTGAGGGTCGGGTTTCTGCTGATGTGCCGATCTTTGAGCGGGGTTGTCTTTCAGCTAGAAGATATTTTACTTGACAGACAGCATCGCACGCATGCAGGAGTGTCATCCATATGACTAAGTAATAATAATAATGATAATAATAATAATATTAATAGAGCACTTATCAAGACAAAGTCAGAAAGTGATTTACAGTAAAAAGAAGAAAAAATAATGGTATACAAAAGGGCACAGAATAATTAAAACAAGACAGTTCAAGTAAAAGCAAGCCTAAAAAAGTACATTTTGTGTTTTACAGGAGGAGCCAACCTCACCTTTCCACTTTAAAAGTCTTGAATCGGCTTTAAATGATTTTGTATATGAAAAGGTTAACTAATTAGTGTCATCCAGTCTGCTGTGGTGTAGCTTAGTATATGTCAGCTGTCACCTGACAACCTGACACTTGGCTTGTTCCTCCCTCTTGTCACAAGGCCTGGCCAGACCGTCACTATGGTGACTTATCCATCTTAACAGTATCAGTCTCTCCTTCCCTCTGTCTTTCTGTCGCTCTCTGGCTCGCTCTCTCACTGTGTGTGCGCATGCTTGTGTATGTGTGTATGTGGTATTTCTACCTCCAGCTACAGACACAGTGTCGCTAGCTACTCAGCTAGCCTGTAGAGCATTAGACATACTACGATCACTCTCTTTCCATGTGTCTACTTCCATTGATGACAGACTAGCCTATCACCAAAGTTATTGCAAATTACAAGTTATAAAAGTCTAGAGATGTAGGCCAAGGCACAAGCCTGCATGTGTGCTCATGTGGTAGTAGAGGGCCCATTATGTCAATCTCTGTTTCATCTTCCACTGGCTCTCATCTCTCTCTGCCATCAGCTTTACTCTGTCTTTGCCTTCTCACTTCCTTCCTCCCTTTTTCCTGTCTCTCCATTACATGTGCTTTACATTATACAGACCTGAGACAACAAAGGTGAAGCCTGTGAGTGAATATACTCAAAAGGTGGAATACACTCAAAAGTTAATCTTCAATTGGGAAAATGTCTGACTCATGACAAGTTGCAGTGTTTCTGATTCATAATATCACCGTAGTGATACATCACTGATCCAGCAGTTTCTCAATGGAGAGCCTTAAAGTCTCACTGAATAACAGCTCTGGATTGTATCTCTGCCAACCCACTGCCTTTCAAACAGTCACAAA
>OOFE01000321.1:1360-15361 GCA_900323365.1 Monocentris japonica | reverse complement strand
ACTCTTTCAGCATGGCATCCATCTCTAATAGATATCAAAACAATTAGAGCGGTATGAGGGATGACTGATGGGATTGGGATGGGTTTTAAGTGACTATGTACCCTGCTATTTTTTTTGTCTAGCCAACGTTTACACTCTCCCAACACTCACACCACACCCAGTCGCCACAAACCCGCTGCTTTAAATTTCCAAAAAGAAAACAAGCTCCCAGCATTTTTTCGGCAACAATAACTCCAAATACAGATGCCGCATTCCTGTCAGGCTACACTGGCGGACTGGAGGACATAAACTCAAAGCATCGCATATGAACTAAGAGGGACTTGCCATTCAACATCTGGTGGCTGCAGCCATAATGCATCTGGAATTTGACTGTCGGGGGGCCAGTAGCCAGTGTTAATATAGAGCAGCGCTCTCCACTACCAACATACCGTTTCAAAATAGTTGTGCAACTATATAAAGACCAATCCAAGATGTCATTGTGAAGCTTTGTGGTCTTTGAGTGTCGCAAACGACGCAGTTACCGTATCTCTGAAGAGTGAAGTAACGAAATGACAGTTTTCTTAACACTTTTGACGAAAGATGCGGAGCCGGTGTCGTTACTATACACAATACACAGCAAAGAGAGGCTGTTTGTTTAGAAAATATTAAACCATAGTAGTTTTTTGACCAGGGACAGGATCTCTGGACCGAGCCGGGCGATGTGCCACACCGCTGTTGCGCAGCTCGACACATCGTATCCAACAGTACATCCAGCCATTGCTATTGCTCAATCCCCACAGCCCAAACCAAACTAAAACCAAATCACTGTGCTTACAGGGTTACTTAGACTTAAGTTATATTCTAGTACAGGCTACAGCGTGTTGTCTGAAACAAATAGCCACTCCTTTATGCCTTTCCATACGTGCGTAATTGTGCGCTTGGTCCCCAAAAATCCAAACGCGTGAGTCTGATTTAGCCTTAAATCCAACCCGCGGCGTCTCCTCGCAAAAAACGAAGGCAGTTGGTGGCGAAGGGAAACGGGAAACTTGGAAAGGCAGAGGAAAAAGAAGGAAAATCTGGTTACCGCTCTCAGACCAAGAGAAAAACGCCGCTCATCGTCGTCAGATTGGAGGTCCCAGCTCACAGACAGACACACAGTGGCATATCAACCCATTGCTTAAAAAGGAGGCGCAACTCCGAAAAAGCAATCTCCCATAAACTCCTATACACCCCGTTCCCCACCCTTACCTTAATAGTTCCGTCCATTTTGCGCAATTTTCAGCGGACCCCGACAATATCCCAAACATGACACGCTCCTGAATTAATTCCAGCCCCCGGTATGTGGCGGAGAGAAAGAGACACTTTTGCCGGATTGAGTTTTTTCTTTCCTCTAAATTTGGGAAGTGAAGTCACTGCTGTTGAGAAGGAAGCTGTGTGTCACCGAAAGCCCTGCCTTCAAAAAAGCAGGATACTGTCCCAGAGAGATAAGCAGGGAAAACAATTGAGTGTTCGCTCCGCTGTTATGTTTTTCTCCTCGGAAATATTTACAGGATGGCTGCCTGCGTTGTGCAGAACCATTGCCGTGTAGCCTTCTGTAGAATATTGTGTATTTTTCTCTCCCCAATAATAATCACAGATATTGTCGAATGGGTTTGCTATCTGTTCGATATATTCAAGATTTCGACACAAATTGAACTGTGACTGGCTGTAATGTTGAGGGTTAGCTGTCGCAGGACACTCTTGGTCAGTAACGTGATTCCATGATGTTTTAGAGTGCGCTTTTGGCTCACGCCTACAGACTACACTGTAGACCTGCATCTGGCCATGCCTCCATCCTTTAGTAAATCAGCCTATTTGCTCTTATATTCACTTTTCCGCCGTGAAATGGATGTATTGAATAAAAATTCCCTTTCAAAGCGGACAGATGTTTTCCTCAAACTTGCTGATGATGGAGCTCTAAATCAAACGGGGAGAGAAACCTGAACTACGTATGGCAGGAATTGTTGCAACCTTGTCTTTTGTTATAGCTTTCCGAGCCTCTGTGAAGTTTTCCTGAGACACCATTAATAAAATCCAAGCATTCAGCTCCTAACCGCACTACAGTCTGAGGGTCTGCTCTACACGTGTGCGCCTGCTATTCAGCATAGGACTGAATGGATTGTGAAATGTAGCACGTATCACCACATCATGGAGCGCACTTAGAAAAGAAAGGACCCTTGTTCTTTGCGACACAAATATATTGTCTGGGTCTTTTAGGCTTACCATTTTCATTTGCAATGCAAAATAGACACAGAAGTTATTTTCACAAGATTATTATTATTATTATTATTATTATTATTAGTCATAGGCTCAATGAATGGCCCTATATCTGCCTCATGAGCCCAAAAAAAAAATCCCCCACGAAAAAAATCCCCACCCCCACGAAGGTATTTCTTTCTTTTCCTCTACCGTCCGAAATTGCCCTCATCAATTCAAGCACAATTTTAGCGCAGATGCTAGACATGGAGCCAACTCTGAACGTGACCAGACCAGTACACTGCAAAAAATGTCCATCTCCACAGGTCATAGAGGCTGCTGTTCAGGCTTTAAATCTTATTTTTCTTAAAACTTCTGCCAGTGGGATGTGAAACAAGGCAGAATACGGCAGATCACTCCACTGGTATCAAGAAAATCTCACGAGTCATGAAAATAATTTCAACAAGTGGAGAAAAAAGTAAATTTGTCTCACCACACTGGCATAGTTTTTCACTTGTTTCAAGAAAAAAATAGATTTTCAGCCTCAATGCTAGATTAAATGACAAGTTAGAGCTGATATTTTTTGCAGTGTAGGGGTTCTGCCTAGGGGAGCGGCCTCAAAGTGGCCAAACAGAGACTGCGCTGCAACGACTGACAGCAGGGCCGGCCTGTCTGCTCTAGACTTGGGGGTCTGGTGGGGCAGAGGGCCCCCCTTGGGACCACCACATCTGGATCCTGCTAGGGGTCAAGGCTTCTCCTGCCTGAGGCCAGTTCAGACTAGTGTAATTAAGGGAGACACCTTGTTTAACTCTTCAGTGGCTGGTCTGGCCCTTTTTTTCTTATTCTGCATTCCAGTGTCTGATGTTTTCATATCCCCTTTTTATTGTAGTCCATGCAGTGATGCAGTAGCAAATTAAAGAGGTGTGTAAGCTATGACCTCCAGTTGGTGCACACCATAAGGCATCACAACCACTAACACTTTTCCCTTAAAATCAAATATACCTTATCCTCATATAACTTACATCAATTTGATAGTAACAAGTGTGTGTTACTATGGATTTCTATCATAAAGATGTACGTCAGTTAGGCAAACTCCATCCTACAAATACAAAGGTGGGTAAACTGAGTTTGGGTGGGTTTACACTCAACTGCATCGCCAAGGCCAAGATTAATGACTGGAGTTGTTGCAATAATGTTATTGCAATACCATGATGGTTCAGAAATATATCTGCCTATTCCCAGGTTTGTAGGTTGAGATCCTTTTCAAATGACACGTCCCTCTTACTTTATCATGAGCAGTGGTATTTGCTGTCTAATGTGAGATCATTTTACCACAACCTTTGCTTAGATACAAGACTACAAGATCATATCCCCTCCTAATGAAGATATCTACACCATGACAATCATGAAGCTTATTGGGAGGACTGGGGTCCAGGACCTACCATGACCATAATGAATACAGTGGTAACAAACATTTTGGAAGGCCAATAAACAGATGCAAGTTGGTTTACACAGTGAACCACAGAACATCTGGCTTGACGCTGGAACTAGACAGCCAGACATTTCTTCCTTATACCACGAGCCAGTAGCTCCTCTGTCTCTCCATTGGGGCAAAAAGCCAGAAGTGGGCGGACACTATACTGAGGTTAGGTTCAGCAGTCTTTCAATTGTTAGGCCCACCCTCTCTCATTTAGCTTATATGAGGGCCTGCTATCAAAAGCTTATTGTATGGAGAATTTGGCTATAGCTACTTAGGCTTATACACTGCAAAAAATATCCATCGTAACAAGTAATTTAATGTACTGAGTCTTTAAGTTGTTTCTTCCTTAAAACAAGTAAAAAAAACCTGCCAGTGAGGAGAGATCATTTTGCTACAAGAATTTTCTTGAATGAAGTGTCATTTTCTAGACATTAGTGGAGTGATCTGCCTGTTTCTGCATCTTTTCGAGACTAAATTCCTGAGCCAGGTGAACTTGCATGGGAAGCAAGTGGAATTACCTCACATGGATGGCACATTTTTTCTGTTGCCTTTAAGACTAAATATCAGAATAAATGTCTTGTTGAGATGGACTTTTTTTTTTCTCCACAGTGTACGAATTGAAACTCGTGTGTTTTTCAACTACTACCAGCACGCCATGCATATTGTGATTTAATTTGATCATTCCTCAAGTGGGCATATGATGTATAGCCTAGTGAGTTTTGTGACAGACGTTTTTGGGTAAGTGTTTTTCTAACGAGGAAATAACGTCAATATAGGCTTGCCTGTTAGGCCTGTTCATTAGACTGTGTAAAGTTGTAGCCAGTCCCTTCCTTCTCACAGGCAAAAAGACAGCCCAAGTCAAAATACTGAGGGCAACAAGGAGAGTCTGCTGCGCATATAAGCACGAACTGTCTGGCCCCTCGCTCGAGGCCATAATTAATTTGAGATTTATTTTTATTGGAGAGTTCCAGTCTCGCCTGGCCTTAACCAAACAAAACCAAATGCTAGACCGTGGATTCGCTTGAATGAAGGAGAATATTTCTTTTAAATTTTGTATCGAGGCGTGCCACATTCTGACCAATATTGTCCCGAAAGTGAAAGTGTAGAACCTGCACGCTATAAAAACAACAACAGCCCACATCAGTTCTGAATCATATTAAAATACCTTTATCAGACAAATGACCCGAGGTTATCATTCCACAGCAAATCGGACAGGCCCTCTCGATTAAAGACGCATTTCTGAATCTGGAAGGATGCAGCGGATGCTTGTTCAAGTCCCACTAAAAGTTGCGTTTCTCCCTCATTGACCTCCCCTCTCATTTAGGGAGCAGAAAGACTCATTTCGAAGCGTATTTTCTCCTAAAACATTCCTTGCTATTCAACTCTCCCAAAACAAATCAGGAATTGTTCTTAGCCCTGAAACGCCAAGTCTTTCTGCAGTGGCACAAACGCTGTGGCTGTATGAAAAGACCCCTTATGCAAAAGGGGAAATAAGTCTTCAAAACATTAACAAGTCGCCCTTGGAAAAATACCTTGATTATGAAGATATTACGAATGGCTTGCCTTTTGCACAATGGCTCATTTTAATGAGGCACAATCCAAGCAGTGATCCTCAATAGATTATTATGATGGATGTGAGCAAACGCCAGCCACCCAAATTCACTGACAGCATTGCAACCGCAGTACACTCTGAACTTGACATTTCGCCATCTGTGAGATATGATTTTTTTTTAAAAGGGAGAATTCATGGCTCCAATGCCTCACATGAAGCCAGTTGCAGGTATTCACGCTGCACCGACGCAATGCATACTTTTAAACGCGAAAACCAGATGTGCGCTGCATGCTTTATTTACACTCTCAAGACTGTGGCGGACACACGCGCACACGCACACACACACACACACATATAAAGAGGGCGAAATTCATGATGTCAAATATAATAATGAGCCATAACAGCAGCCTTTTGGACGGCAGACAAAGAAATCAAATCGATCTTGACACCCCGAATAGACCACAACAGAGCCACATTTCAACAAGCGATTATACACACTGTAAACAGGCATTTTCAACGTGTGGCATTGTAATGGCAATAATAACATTAACTTATTACAAGGGATTTGTGGCAAGCCAAACGCAGTGGACTTATTACATTGCAAAAAAATGTCAATCTTAACAAGTCATTTCATCTACTGTGTCTTAATATCGTATTTAAAACGTGAAGAAAATGTAAATTGGTGAGATAATGTCACCTTTCCAACGCAGATCAACTTGCTTTAAGAAGTTTCTTGAATCAAGCCTAATTTTCTGGATACTAGTGGACTGATCTGCCTCATTCTGCCTTGTTTCAGGATATTGACACTTGTTTCTAGAATATTTTGGAAACAAGCACACCCTCAACAAGTGGAATTATTTCACCCCAAAATTTTTCACCCGTTTAAAGAAAAATATGACTGAGTATGAGACTAAATAACTTGTAGAAATTGACTTTTTTTTCAGCGTACCTGTTGGCATATTATACAGTTAAAGATATCTATCAGCCTACGTTATGAAAGATGAGAGGGCCTCAGGTGGTGCCTCCAACATTACCTGAACGAAGAGACGGTGGTGTCTTACCTTGACGTAAGACGACGTGTCAGGGACTGTCTGAAACATGTCTACTTGACAGGCAGGCCCAAGGGTGCACGGTGTTCACTCGGCCCTGACAAGACAAGAGGAGGAGGCGAGCACAATGAATTATCAGAAAGATATTCGCAAGTCCTCTCAGAATAAAATGAGTTTTACCTTTTTTTGTCAACAAGGTATAAAAAGGTATTTCCACTCTTTACTTGTGAGTTTGGTTAAATTATGCAACCAACTATCCATTATTATTATTATTTTATTATTACTATTATTATTATTTACCGAAACTAAAGGCAACTGTCTGCCTGTTAACTATTTTGCTATTTCCATGTGTAGGTGAAATTTTGTTGAAATTGTTCTGCGTTTTCAGAATTTCCTCTTATAGACCTCAGGTACTGTTGATATTAGAGTCATAAGCACAGGTTATGTAGGCCTGCTAACATTCACAAAGTGCTCTAGGTTTTGTTAACTTCCACACAGGGCACACAGGGCAACCACTTCCACCAAAATAAAGAGGAAGGTCACATTTGGTTCATGAGCCCACTGTAGGGTTCACTGGATGCATAAAGGCTTGATTCATTCATATGAAGTTCATTTTTTTTGCACTCTGAGGTGTTATAAAAGTGTATGCTTTAATTACCGGTGTCCGTGAATTAACAATACCTATAGATGAAAATGACACCACCAAACTACTGGTAATATGGATGAATTACTCTAACTTGCCCAATAGGAGCAGGGTAACCGAGCGGAGGGCCCCATCCCAACCCCCATCACGTTTTCCCCTAAAGCTTACCACATATTGAAGCACTTTTCGCTTTAATAAGTGCAGCTTACAAAGTCTAGGGTGAAAGGGCACTTCGAGGACGGTGTCTTTAGCCCTTCCCTCAGCGTGCAATTACTAAGAAGGCAGCATTCCTGCCATCACGAAATCATATTAACACTTTAAACACATTTTGATGTCGATGTCTAAAGTAAATGAACGTATACCCTCTGTACTGGTGTGCACGATGCAGCATTTTATTTCAAAATATTAATAACGAAAAGCCACTAACCCTTTCAACTATAAGGGCTGCTGATAGCATGCATGTTGTGCACTGTCAGGAAAAAAAAACTGCGTGCATTTCAAAAGTGATGGAGGTAAGTGGATATTGATTACCGGCCCTTGTAATCTTAACCGACTACTCAAACTGCAACAAGCAAATTCAACAGAGTATAAACCTTAAATAAACAATCCAAATCACTAGGGCGACTTATACACGCGATCAGTGGTTTAATTGAAACGCAATTTCTTTTTTACAGCACAATTTCATGTTTCTGCTAAAGTGTTTTGCGCATTGAATTCCTGCCTCGCCACCTCGCCCCATGATAAATTACCCAAGGAAGGGAGGGGGGGCTTATATATGAACGTGGCACGGTTTAAATACTTGTAGGGGACCACTGTTTTTTTTGTCTTTTCGGCTCCTGCAGGCAAACGTTGGGCTCGCCTCATAAAGTTCCCCAAATGCATCCAATTTCTAAGCGGTAAAAGAGCATAGGATTCTGCATCTGTAGCCAATTAGGCTGAGGAGCGCTGGTGAATAACGGCGTGGACCTTCCTCCGAGACAGCCCCGTGGGCCGGGACCCCTCTAGTGTTACATTTTAAGCATCTTACCTCGCTGTTATCCATCATAAACGAGAGCCAACTGATTTCAACTAATCTATGCATTGCATTTTTTTCCCTTACCACTTGGTTATTCCCCCTAAAGCAAGGGTGCAAAGTGAGCAGACAAAACTCGAGGAGTTTCGAGTGCAAAGCTTTATTTTGACTAAATCAGGCGATTAAAAAGCCGATACAATAAAAACGCAAAGATTAACTAAATACAGGCTGTAATTTCATTCTACGGCATGCATCGCTCTGCGTGTACATTTGTATGATCGACTGAGATGGGATACAATCGTTTTTATGAGAGTTGGGTGACACTGGCCGACAATAAAACCGGTGGAAATAACTTATTATCATCATGCATGCACATCACCGCAGTCTGCTGCACGGGTTGCCCGAGCAAGACGCGAGTAAACGAGAATCTAATTTGTTATTTTCCTCACTCACCTGTCGTTACCGTGTCGGTCGTTTTGTTCTTTCGATTTAATTATTCCTCCCTCCAATTTTAAAACAATTAGTCCCGGCTAAGCCAAGTCGTTTCCAATGATGATAACAGTGAGTTATTTTGAAAGGGGCGAAAAGGAGCCACGGGTGTATGAATGGAAATGTTACTGAGATGGGAAAAGCCGCGACCAATGAGCAGCAAGAGAAAACCTCCCCTTGCCTGCCGTGTGAGGCCATTGAACCATGAAATAAGGGGAAAGCGGACGGAGAAAGCGCGTCATAAATCTACTTTGTAAGTCTTTGGTTAAGGAAAAATGTGTCAGTGACAATTTCATCTTCATGTTTTTGAGCTGTTTTTATTATTAAGCATTATTAAGGCTTACTTCACACCAATGACATTACTTACCAGTGATGTAGCGGTAAATAAGAGGGTGGGTAGACTACTATTTGACCCCATAAAGCACCACAAACTCCCGTATAAACAAAAATAAATTACATTTACAGAAAAAGCATAAATTCATGCATTGTTTTCACTTAATACACTTTATCTTCTACTAGGCTACTTCCTATCATGTATACTATGAACTTTATTAACCAAGATTTAGCATAAAAAAGGTGGCTAAACTCTATTCTGCAAATAAAAAGGTGGGAATAAAGTGAGTTCAGGTGGGTTTATTCTCCATGACATCCCTGGTTAACACTAAGTTACACAGCATGCATGACACCTGCTCATTAAGATAAAAAAAGACACACAGGAAAAAACGTTGAACTCAAACTAATAACACGACAAGTGAACCTATAGGGCACATCTTATTTGAGGAAACATCACATAAACACATTGATGAATCATCATCTCAATCAAAGACGTGGAACACTTCTGCAAAAAAGAAGAGAAAGGTCACCGTATATGTATAATTCCACTTTGTAAATCATAATTCCCGCCAATTAATAATACATAAACCAGAAATGTAATCACAGAGAGCATCTAGCCAAGAGTTTTGGAGGATGTTGCAGGGGGTTTATATGTTCAGTTCCCGTAGGGATACAACAGCAACACGAGATCTTCTGCAGTGGGTTTGTCTTTCCTGCTCAGTCGACCCCACTCACTTCACTAACTTCATTTCCTTTACATCGCCCTCATCTTCGACCAAGAGTCACCCCGAAAAGGATGTGGGGCAATTCACGGTGAAGAAAGTCGTCCAACCGTAGCATTTTACTGCCTCGTCAAGGTCGCTATTTCACGCAGAGCAACCAAAGTGAAACAGAGAAGGAGCCCGAAACTTCTTTTTTTTTCCATTGATTATAAAAAACCAATGAAAAGGCTGTGACCTGTTAATTATTGTTCAGTTTAGGCCTTTAGCATTAAAGGTCAGTTGCGCACCATTCGCACAGGGTTCATACTGCAAAAATGTCCATCTTAACAAATCTTTTAATCTCATATCCACACTTAAAATCTTATTTTTTTAAACAAGTGAAATATTCAACCTTTGAGGTGACACAATTCAACTTTCAGGAAGGTTTTTTATGTAGAAACAAGGGTCGGCATCTTGAAAAAAGGCAGCATATGGCAGATCAGTCCTCTAGTAACCAGTAAATGACGGTTGATTCTTAACAATTATCTCACCTCATTGTGCTATAATAGATGATGTTACGATGCACATTTCTTTTTACAGTGTAGAGTTCATCTGGCAAAAGTGTCGCGTTTCATCGCTGACTAGACGCTGTGTTTGTTACACCATTTCCTAATGCAATGATTAACAACAACAACATTGATAATGGTGTTCCCAGCATGAAACAATGGACGGAAATCCCAACATCCGTTTTACTGAAAAATGGCATTCATGCGCCTGCTGTGTTGCCTTCCTCAGGATACTGTATAAGACGTTTTCTAACACATCTGAACAGCAACTGCTTCATTCTCAACAGCAAAAAAACAAAAAACACATTATGGTCATTCAGTAATAAGGTACAAAGATAATAATACAAAATACTACTACTACTACTACTACTACTAATAATAATAATAATAACGATAATAATAATAATAATATAATTCCAGACTCAATAAGCGTCCAGTGACAGTGCATGGTTTAGGTCCTGGTGCCCTATAGGGACCCAAACAGCTTTTGATATGACTCCTTTTAACATCTAAGAGGTTCTATATGTCTTACCTTCAAGTGTGCCATCAGCCCTAATGACATCACATATAAATTTGACTCCTAGTCAAAGAAGAGTCGAAGAACCATTACTACTAAAACTCTGAACCATGATGAACCTCGGGTGTATTCTTAGCGACAAAAGAAGTCTTGTAAAAGGTAACTGATTCCATTGTTCCCCTGCACCTCTGTACCAGACCTGGGTCAAATAATATTTTCAAATCATTCTTAGCATTTGGTTAAACCTGCACTGTGCAGGCCTAGTGGATGGGTGATGCTTTTTCAGTTTTCAGGTAAGATGCCAGTTCCAGAGAAATGAATTCACAATCAAATATTTCATTGTGATTGTTTAAAC
Organism: Monocentris japonica; assembly: GCA_900323365.1. Taxonomy (NCBI): domain Eukaryota; kingdom Metazoa; phylum Chordata; class Actinopteri; order Trachichthyiformes; family Monocentridae; genus Monocentris; species Monocentris japonica. The sequence continues at coordinate 4,450 of OOFE01000321.1, read as the reverse complement.
TTCCTGGCGCTCATTGCATTGTCCTACGTGGTAAAACCAACTCATCTGGCTTCAACGGATGCAAAATCAAAAATAGAATATATTTGTAAATGCTACGAGTCTTCTGAAGTGCTTTCATCAGCCCTTGCTCCATCCAACGCTTCTTGTTTTTGCACTTTGCCACGGCATTGGCATTATTGCTGGGACGTGGCTGTGCAGTAATGCATGCATCTTGTGGAAGGCTTACTTTTGAACGGCTGTCTTCCTGATTATTTGTCATGTACTGTACATGTTCTAACATTTGCTGGAAACAGAATGTTCCCCATGTGGGGCAATAAGCAGATTTAATCCCATTCTGCGGTAAGGCCAAACAGTTTGCCATCAACAGCTTCCCATATACAGTCAGTGCCAGTCTCTCTTCGCTGGTATGTTAACATTTCAGGACTCCCCGCCCTCTCTTGGGATTCCACCAAAAACGCTTGTATTCGGGATGATGTGGGCAACCTACAGACATCTGTGATTACATCAACTAGAGTAAATGAAGCTCCTTACTCTGAACTGTAATGAGTTATTTATTTAGTTGAGGGGGCTACTGAGAGAGATGATCTGGAGATGGAGATCGGTTCCATTCCAGCCCTTTTTCTGCTCCTCAGGGAGAGAGAAAATGGCAGTGTGGCACCAGGGCAGGCAGGGCAGAACGTCAAGTCTTTTCACGCGAACCCCAGGCCGGTCAAGGCTCGATGAGAAACAGTATGCATCCACAGAAGTGGCGAGTCCACCCACCTTCATATTTTTCATTCTTGTATATATCAAGCTGGAAAGCTTGTGGGATTTGTTACTTGTACAACAGAGTTCCAGGGGTGGAGGTCTTAACCGCTGTACCATCTCTGAGCACTGAGATACCAAAAACTGTGATAATGCTTGAGAAAGAGAGATGAACAACGACATGTATAATATGTGTGAATTTGGGACAGTGGGTTGGGAAGGATTAGGGGTGGCTCATGATGTTGGACGAGGGTGTTATTCCTACCTGTCCACCTTACCAAAACACTGCAGCAGTCCAACCTGAGGTCTGGAAACACACGATTCAAAGAAAGTAATATATACTCCTGAACTTCCTGTCCATTGAAAATAGCACACACACAGAGTGCCGACAGCAGCCCGCCTGTGTGTGTCGTGATAATTAGCAAGGGGAAGTATTAAATTAGAGTAAGGCAGTCATTTTATGAGGCGACCATTTATGAAGGTAATAGCATCCCTATAAATTAACGACCTCCCAATGCCTCCCGATGTGTTACCACTCATCAGATCCAGAGCATAGCGCTGATACGTCCACTACATGACCTCATCCTTTCAGTCAGTCTTGGTATTCTGGCCCCCTGGGCAACTCTCAGATGAGAGCTTGGGAAGTAGAAGAGAGTGGATGTTTGGGAAAACGACATGTGGTGTCGAGACAAAATGCATGCTCTCATTACACACAATATGTTCTGCTATGCACTTAATCAAAAGTATGTATGTGTGTTTATGTCTGTGTGTGTGGGTCTGTGTATGCTGTGTGCATCTGTGTATGTGTCAATATAAATACTTTTCACAACACCACAAAATACTGTGAATCTTTCTTTTCTGAGGGCATATAAGTTGATTTCCCTAACCACCATCCCTCACTCAGGCAGTTTGAGAAGCTGGACATAGTACTTATCCTGTGTCAATTCAGTTGTAAAGTGCGGACACACCCTGCCACTCGTCCAGGCTGAGCATGGGAATCCAAGGTGCTCACCTTACACATTAAATCAATCTTAGTTGCCGGGGGGTGGGAGTCATCCCTGCATGAACAAACATGAGGATAAAATAAAGCCTCTGAAATTGACTACTCCTGTGGAAAAAAGCAGGGAGAGCAAGAGCAGGAGGAAAGCAGTGCCATTTAGAAAGCCTAAATCATCCCCTGAACTATAAATCCACTGACCGCTCATCATTCAGCAGCATTTTAAAAAGCCCTTAAAGAAAAACACTGGGTGAAATGAATATGCTGTCACCTCTCATTTGGGTCTGGCCTGCTGGCTCAATAAGAAAAGTGTTGTTCCCTGGAAGGCTGCTAGCCCAGGCTGAGCTCTCAGGTTTAGGGTTTACCCCTGTCCCGCATTCTCAAGGCTTTTACTTTGAGGCCCGCGTCTCCTTTCCCTCCCCCATGTCCCCCCAGACATGTCTGACAGGCTGAACTCGATGTGGGCTGCTCACCAGACTACAAAAATCATTCATCTGTGGCTTCAGACGGTCAAATCTGGATCTAATAAAGGGAGCTTGCCTATTGATCCTATTCACAGGGAAGGTACTGTCAACTCTCACCACTGGAGGGCTCTCTGGCCCAAGCTAGAGGTAGCTCATTAAGGACTTGGGTACCCTTTGGAACGAAGATCATTCATGATGGGGGTTGTCTGCTGTCTTCCGCAGACATGCTGATGAACATTTTCATGTTTTGTAGTTCAGGTGATTCAGAATCAGTGTGTATTTAAAGGTGTTGAAATCAATGTTTTCTCCATCAGTGTATGAAATACCACCATACCTATACCATTTACTGTTATTGCTCCCCATACTTCATCCATACTGCCTCAAGAACATCTGAAGAATGCCCAAAATAAGACTTCAAATCCTGAAACACACTCAAACTAGGCCCTTTGTCATCTGCAAGACTAGATGTTTGTTTCCTTATTGACACTGTTCAAAGCTCACAGAATTAGGCCTTGTGGGGTTAAGGAGGCAAAAGACAACAATGCCTGCGGCACAAACAAACGTGTGAAACAGGAAACATATGCTGTCACGAACTGATACTTAGCCAACCAGATGAGAAAGCAGGGCATTGTTTTAAAAAAAAAACGCACACACACACACACACACACACACACGGGGAGAAACAGATATGACTAGCTGTTGTCTCTCTCTCGGCCTGTCTGTTGATTGTGGTACGAACATGACCGCTGGGTGGAGCGTGACATGAGTCTGGTTGATATGCCAGACTCAGCTGGCATAACTAATCTATGATGACACCGCTGATGCGTACGACTAAAACGCGAACAGATGTAGCGACAGGGTCTGCTTTGCATTACAAAGTGCGGC
>OOFE01000317.1:7000-31567 GCA_900323365.1 Monocentris japonica | reverse complement strand
TTTCAGGGGTTGGGCTTGGCCCCTTAGTTCCAGTGAAAGGAACTCTTAATGCTTCAGCATACCAAGACATTTTGGACAATTTCATGCTCCCAACTTTGTGGGAACAGTTTGGGGATGGCCCCTTCCTGTTCCAACATGACTGCGCACCAGTGCATAAAGCAAGGTCCATAAACACATGGATGAGCGAGTTTGGTGTGGAGGAACTTGACTGGCCTGCACAGAGTCCTGACCTCAACCCGATAGAACACCTTTGGGATGAATTAGAGCGGAGACTGAGAGCCAGGCCTTCTCGTCCAACGTCAGTACCTGACCTTACAAATGCGCTTCTGGAAGAATGGTCAAAAATTCCCATAAACACACTCCTTAACCTTGTGGAAAGCCTTTCCCAGAAGAGTTGAGGCTGTTATAGCTGCAAAGGGTGGGCCAACTCCATACTAAACCCTACGGATTAAGAATGGGATGTCTTTAAAGTTCATGTGCGTGTAAAGGCAGACGTCCCAATACCTTTGGCGATATAGTGTATATTTAATATATATTTAGTTTCTGTTAAGCCAGTTGGCGTTAAGAATATTCCCGTCCACCTGTAGTTTCCTGACCACAGATTAAATGATGAAAAGGTTCGACTGCCAGCTCCTCTCTTTGACTGAGCAGCAGGTCACTGAAATCACAGAAATGACCCTAACCATGAGAATAAGAATATATAAGAATAAGAAACTAAATATATAGAAGAAACAAATAATTCTGGAAATGAAGTAAAGAATAAAAATAAGAGAATTAAAAAATGTGTATATATATATATAGAGAGAGAGGAAGTAAATACGTTTAGAAAGTAACCCTTTTAAAGTCTTTTTTGATTGTCCACTGTCTAAGTGGGTGACTCACTCACCCTCACTCAATTATCCCGGCATCCTGCCAGCTCAAATTGTAATGCATATTGCATTACTGTGACTGATTCTAATTTCCCAGGCCTGAAAAAGCATTTCTAAAAGTGCTGTAGCCCTGAATTAACATGTCAATCATACTCACAACCCTCGTTTGCCATTGTGTGCGCTCCCGCCTTCTTCACAGCAGAACCAAACGCATTGTCTCTGGCAGTTTTCCAGGTCTCATGATTGATGGACATGTAATGTTTAGTGACAATGTGGTTTCATCTCACAGTGATTCGCAGGACCCCTGTTTGGTCCAACATGGTACCATTTTAAATTGAATTGCTTTCACACCCATGTCCCCCAAGATCTGAAAAGTTTGATGACTTTTTCGTTTTGTAAAGGTGGGAAACCTGCATCGATCGACACCCATCGATCAGTAAGACATAAACAGCAGTGCAGTGTGTGTGTGTATTTCATTTGCACATTAATTTTCCACACCATACCCGGTCTGGAGCCTATCCCAGCATGCATTGGGCAGAAGGCTCTGTGGATATTCTTCTTGCTGTTACCAGCACCTCTCACCTCTCAACCGACATGCTGCATATAAGGTATTTCCTCATTTTTACCTTTGTAAGTGCCTCATGTCACCCTCTCCCCAAGAAATCACATTCCCTCTCCCATATCTTCACACTCTACTTGCTCTTATTTGCCCTTATCTTGGAAAAGAAAATCCCATCCACTTCTATCTTTGATTGCTTTCATAGCACTTCTCTCCCTTGCACTCCTTAGTACTGGTTGCTTGTAATATGGCTGATGCAGAAATTGAAGCTTATTCTACTGTTGCATTGTAAATTGCTCTGGATAACAATTTTAGCTAAATGCCTAAAATGTAAAAGGAATTCGATTAGTCTATTATGCCTCTTTTACTCTGTTACTACTGACTTATTTAACGCTATTCCTCAGTAGGAAGGTTTGAATTGGAGGGGAGCCTGTAGGGGGGGATGAGCTTTATCACCTACAGCCTTGTCATGAAATATTGTGAGATACAAATAACATGCTCCATGGATCAAAAGTGAGAGAAATATGTTTCCCCACCATGAAAGGATTACATGGAGCCAACACGACTAAAAACAGGAAGTAGTTTGACATTGAAATAGCACAGTGGAAACTAAGGTGGTGGAGGTCAGGGTGGGGGTCGATGGGCGGAGACATTTACCTTCAAGTCTGACGACCCGGGTTCGACTCCCAGAGCATGCAAAGAATTTATATACTGTGAGATGAAGTTTCAAGTTTTTCTCATTTAACCGTGACCAAAAAAAGCTCTGAAAGAAGGTATTCAAAGTCGTCACAAGTAATAGGGAGCCCAAGAATCAGTACAGAAAACAATGATGTACCAGAAGTTATTCATTCAGAGAAATCTGAATTTATCTAGAAATGTTCAATATTTATGTAGAGGTTTTCATACTTCTGTGCTCACACATATGTGAATGGATCTATTGTATCTATGTCTGTGTGAAGGTTGTCTATTACGTTTTGATTTCGATTTCTCACAGCATAATGTGTCCTCCATTCCTGCAACTATTAGCATTGACCTTTACAGAATAGTAGCGGACTCGCTACCCCCGGGGCCGGACTGGAGAGTTCACGGGCCTGCAGGCCACCTTGTTTGCATCACAGCAACATATATAAATCTCCAGCGTCGTCTCCCGGCCGGCGCACCAGGTCAGCCACGGACACTAAATCTAAGTCTCCAGGACGCTTTCCTGCTCCAAACCCAAGTGGCCAGCTCTCTAGGTCTGCCGGCTGCATCCTCCGGGACAGGTCGGCTGCTACTGCTGGTCCCGCTTCATCCCTACTCCTCTACTGACGACTCTCTTGCTGATCTCCTCTCTGAACACACAAACGTCATTGCTGTCTACACAATGTTTTCAAGACACCATACATCAAGAACAACAAATGCTGTGCCATTATAATGTATATATTTATCTTATTTTGTGTTGATTAGTAACACAAATGAATGCACTAGAAAATGACACTCTTTTTTTAAGAGTGTAACAAAGAGCCACACTAAAAATGAAAAGAAAATAACATTTAATTTGGCATTAAACAAGACCAAGGTGGTCCAGGTGGTGTTAGTGCCTCTTCATTGGAGTCTGACAGCTTATTTGACGTTCTGCTCATCATGGCTATCGAGAGGAAAACATTTTAAAATGAAAAGTCTCTTTTGGTACAAAGAATTTTGGTCACAGTTTTAATTCATTGACAACACTTACATAACTGAGAAACTTGATTTGTCCCAGCATGCAAGGTCTGAATCAGGCCCTATATAAGCTCTCAGAAGGCAGTAAAGCCAGGTGCAGTCCAGCAGGATCAGGGTCTAAATGCTGTCAAACAAAGAAAAGACAATGCTATTTCTAATCTTTTCTACCTTACAGCAATAACATGAATAGGATTAGCACCTATTTAACCTGGGAAAACACTGAAAAATACCTTCCATTTCCATGGCTTAGGGCAGTCCAGTAAAAACACATGAAATAAAACTCAATAATATATTAGAACCTGGAGCGGCTTCATGATCAACTGGATCAGAATGCATGGTGATGTGGGTATTAGCGTGGCCTCGTTGGTGGAGACACTTTCTGGTAATCAAAATGCCACAGGTATTATCCCTGTAACTCAGGTGTTTGTGGATGGGGCATAAATACTATTTGTTATTTTTTTTTCTTTTCTTCATTCAGCTGTAGCAGTGTGTGAAAGTCACAGCAATAAAGACCACGGTGCATGTCTCAGCTTGGAGCCTCATCTGTCTGTGGTGTTCCTCACAGGACCAAGGTGCAAAAAACAGAACATACACAAAATACAAAAAATACAACATAATAAATAAGGAATAAAATAATAAAATATAAAGTAGAAAAAACTATGTGCTGAGTAGTGGTGCCAGTATAAAGTGTCATGTGTAAAGTGTCAGGTGTAAAGTGACCCGTGCAGGGTGTGTGCGTGCATGTATGTGTTTTGGGTAGCAGCGAGGTGTTGAGCAGTCTGACAGCCTGGGGGAAGAAGCTGTTGCTTCCTGGTGGTGCTGGCCTTAATGTTAAATATAAAAGGAATGTGCATAAATGTGAAGCAGAGTGTTGCTGGAAACGAGTGCTCATTTTTAACTTACCATAAATGAAGTTCTCAAAGGGCTGTAGCCCTTGTTGATGGCTCCTCTTTCACTGGAAAGGGAGCAGTGTGGGGTAGAGACACCACAGAGCCCTTCCATGTATTAATGGGGTAATTCATAAGGCTCACAGGCATGTGTTGTGTAATTCATACACACGGATCAGATTCACTGCCTCTGTATTTTGGGGTCTTTTTTCAGTTTTCCACCCTATTCGACCATTTGGATATTACAAATGTTAGTCATCAGAACAGACAGCAGCAGAAGAAAAATGCCACCTGCTCCTCAGTTTTAGTCAGATTACTCATGGGCGCCAACTGGATGGATCGCTCTTCGTCCATCCCTTCGCTTGGCCGTCCATCTGTCACGCGCCATATTTCAGATACTGCTGATACAGATTTTGATGAAACCTATGCAGAGCGCTTCATATTTGTTATTTATTGGTTGTGAGGGGGGCTGCATCATTCATGGGGGACGACACTTTTGCCCTGTTATCATTATAGTGAAGAGCAAAGAAAAAATGTGATCGACTTATTTGGAAGCCATATCTAAAAACACCTTCACACCAGGGGAGTACTCAGGAGAGTACTGTTTCCTCCAAGCTGTGTGTCTGTGCAAGAGACTTTGGTGACTGGCAAAAACAAATGTGTCAGACAACACATGTTTAAAACAAATACATTTTTTCAAATACAGTTGTATATATGTACCATTTGTGAATAATGCTTTTCATATTTCATCAATTTATCACGTTTTGTACACGAACATTTTAACATTTCTATTTAACATTTTCACACAAACAACCATTTGCGTAGCTTAACTGTATTCACATACCTGAAACTTTTGTGCGAATTGGCAAGTTCGCATTTTTGGGGCGTTCAACCTTTCAAAATAAAACCGTGAAATTGTAACTTGTAAAAATGTCTTGTCATTTAATCATCAAGCCCAATAAAGGAGGACTCAGATGAATGTTTTATGACATATGCACCATGTTAGTTACAGATATAAATCATTCTGCATTTATTTGTGTAATAAAAATTAAACTGTCATATTTCCATATGAGTCCTGTGACATTTGTTTTTGGCTCCTTATGAGGCTGTTTGATCGCCATCGACTTTACTTTGAAGCACATGAAAATTTACTGCCAGCTCTTCTTTTAAAATCTTCTGCAGGTGAGATGTTTTGCATTCTTTGACAACCTGTGTTGAATGGGGTGCAATTCATTGACAATGGGTTAAATAGGCAGCATGCAATTAGCGTAATGATTTTATTGGCTATCTCCTGCTCAGACTAGGGCAACGGCAATTACTCCCTCACACTAATCAAATTCATGAATTCCCAGGCTGCAAGTTTTTCACAGGTGTAATGACCATTGTGGATAACCCTTAACATGCTTGAAGGGACCCAGAGGAAAAATATTTTTCTCAGAGTCGTCTTTTCTTCATCCCTTAAGAAACAGGGAAGATCTCAACGTTGTATCATTTTGTGATCACCTCCATCTGAAGTGTTTCTCCTAAAACCCCCTCAGGAGCAAGGAGGAGAAAGCAGAGAGGATTCTTGAGACTTCATGAGATAAATGTGAAGATGCTAACATATATATTGGTAATACGTTCCTACTATATGGCTGCTGCCCCCTGTGGCTTCAATAGGAAAATGCAGCAGGATGTGAAAACGGTGCATGTTTGAGAAGAAGGAGTCATAAAACATCATGTCGAGTTTTCTTTGAGATCTCTCTCTAATCTCCCGGTCTCATATTCAGGAGAGTTAAATGACATTCATTTCAGATCATTTGGAGTGAGATCAACTTGAGCTGATATCTGGTTGTTTCTCTTGAGTTGAATTTGAGAAACACGAGACAAATGCATTGGTGAAGAGTGTGAAGAAGAAATTACATTTCACAGACTGAAGTTGAAGTAGTGGTGGGAGAAACTGAAAAAAGAAAAAGTCTGTTAAGTGGAGGCCTTAGCTCTGGCGATACCAACAGGATTTGGCCTTAGGTCTTTTTAATGGCACCTCCAAGATCAGGGAGATGACGGAGAGAGATTACTTTGTTCAATCTGTATCTGTTATGAACCTGCCATGCATGTTCAAAAAGTAATTACGGAGGTTTGAGTTCATTAATCCATCAAAAGCTTCAGATCTTTGAGGAAAAATTAAACTAAGTCTTATTAATTATGATTTCAGAATTGAGAAGTGGCCATGGCCATAATTATTGGCACCCTTTTTTAATAGTTAGTTGCATAGCCTTTGGTTGGGTGACTTCTCCCATCAATAAGTCTCCTGCACTGTTGTTAAATGAAACAGAAGAACGTGTGAGAAGAAGACCGGGAGTTGTTTCAACTTTTTCAGAAGACATTGTACATTATGTGCCTGAAAAGCGAACGTGCCAATACTCTTGGCCAGAACTGTAACATGTACACTGCCACTCGACCCATTACAGGTTGGGGGTGGTGGACCATTCTTCATTTTGCAATCACTGTTTTGGGATGTCAAGGTTGCCAGACGCAGGCTTTGAATTTGAACACACAGAGGGAAAAAGCTTTGCGTGCAGTTTTCTGCTTTGCTTTTCAAAGCATGATGCAAATTCATTTAACCTAATCCTTCCTTTGGTGTGGCAGTATCCTGTCAGAGCCCAGTGTGAAGAGGAAACATCTTCTCAGAGAACAATATGTCCCTTTGTTGCTATAGATGGACCTGTAGAGGCCACAGACGTCAGCACGTGTTTGCCTCCACCTTTGGGTTCATGTGGCATTATTGTGTTTCTATAGAAACATCACCTTAATGAAAAGTGTCAACGTCCGGAGACACGTAGTTTAAATTAGTAGGCTCGTCTCTAGTGCATGGGAACATGTCATTGGGTTCCAGGGCAGGTAACACTTGATAGGTTAAAGGAAAAATCCACCCGTAAACACTTTCATGATGCTCCTTGAGTGATGCTCGTTTGCCTCGTGTTAGTCTTGCTAATGTGTATGCTTTGCAACTGCAGTGGCTAATCTATGTGTGACAAAAAAAAACATTTGGCTGGCAAATATTTTAGTTACAACTAGATTGAACTAGCACAGTTTTGAGTAACAGATGTGGAATTGATTAAGGCTGGCCAGTGCTAGTGAAACATTTTGGCTAACAGGTGCAATAATACTGAAAGACAGCAAAGTGGCTGTTGCATCACTTTCATCACTGTTCAAGTCATTTTCATTTGAGATCAAAAACAAGCCATCAACAGGTTTGTGTCTCAGCAACCTCAGGATGATATTCTCCACCACAGTAAGCTGTTGTTTGCATTCTTCCAGATGGGTCCCAGTTAGAGCTGTGCGTCTGCATTCACAATCCACTCATGGACTCTATTGAGAATTGTGTCTCTGCATTCACTAGGACTTATTTTCCCATCTTCACCTGCCTCTCTGGGGAAAATTGGTTGTGAGGTGCATTTAGAAGAGGGTAAATTCAGTGGTATCAAATATTGCTTTCTACGTTTTGGCCATGCCTAATCTATCTGGGCACGTTGCTTCAAATGCTTCAAGCTACAATTCGTTTTGGAAGAGATGTTGTTGCCTGATGTACATCTCATCGCGTATTATTTCACAAATACTATTGTTCATATCTAAATATTAGTTTTAGTGTTTGTAAGCGAAGGTCCTTTACTAGCTCCTTAGCTCCTATGAATCCATAGCGAGTCTCATGCCAGCAATGATTTTGTCAGTGTCACAGTAGCACATGAAAGAGGTTGATTTGCTGCAATATCATCACAAAGTACCTGAAAGACAGTTGGAGATGATTTTAGCATCTTCAATCATTTGACCATCTAAATTTAGGGTAGATTCACATGATGCAGATTCTTGAAAAAATTGTCGTGTAGATGGAAGATAAGCCTCTTGAAACCTTCATAACCATCTCAGCCCATAAGACATCATGTTGTAGCTACTCCAAACACTACAAATGTAAACAAGCAGTTATGAGTTCAAAGATGCATGTAAAAGTCATGTTAAGCTGTCAGAAACATGCATGAAAATCTCAGATAATTTTCAGAGTGAAAATAAGATCCAATAAATCACTATGATATCGGCCCAACTGACATATTGAAAGTGTTCAACCTCGACCCTATTTTCCCATCTTTTTCAGCTCTCCAAAACAGTCCTATAGGGCCCATGGATACTCCAAAAAAAACCAAAAGCACACAAAGCATGTCTTTTTCAATATATTGATTGCTTGCTCTGCAATGAAAAAAGTCAATAAAAACAAAATTATCTAGTTTTATCCAAGTTTTGATGGCTGTTGCTTTAGCACTTGTTTACTCTTTGCCAGCTGGCTGTGGCTGCCTGTCTACATGCGCTGCTGTGTAAAGTAGTACAAAATAAATAGTGAAAGTTTTCAGGTGATAGATAAACTGAAAATTAGATATAGACATGGCTCATTAGAGTGAGTGTCAATATGTTGAAAACAGACATGCTTAGGGTCCATTTGGGGTTGATTTTTTGAGTGTCAATTGGCCTGTATTGGAGAACCACACCCAAACAAGATGCAAGTCGCCCTGTAGTGAAGCAATTGATGAGATGTTGGTCAGAATCGATTCGTATGATGGAAAATGATAAGACAAAAAGTCTAAGTTGAAAATGACTGAAGATATGCTTTAAGTGCAGCACCATGATTCTAAATCAGTTTTTTTTATGTTGAATTGGATTCTGACTTCAACTTTATGAGATGAATGATGAATTGCGCAACACCGATGATTGGTCGAGGACTATTTGGAGTAGTATTTAAAGTAATTTCGCGACTCTCCATAACTGAACTATTAAGATGTATCCTAAGGAGACAACACTTCCAGGGCGCATAGCGGGTGCTGTGCTGACTGTGCTGAGCCAACATTTCTGCATGGACAGGGAATCGGTCAGTGAGCTGTGCCATCTTTTGAATGATGATTTGCAGAGCCAGAGCTCACATCCCTCTGGTGTTTTTCCAGATAAACAATACTTGCTGTCTGGCAAAGTTGTTAATGTATATAAAATGTATATATTTATATATTGGCCAGACACTGATGTGCAAGGACACCATCAAGGACAATCATGTTGTGAGCTTTCCAAAGGTCCATCGACTATATGCATGCTACCATCAGGGCGCAGAGCACAAAAATAGGAAAAGACAACATGTGACGAACATTTAATAGATCTAATTTCTTGTCCAACTTGAGCATCAGTGGGACATAAGCTTGTTAGTCTGAGCATGTATAAAAAGAAGGCAGGTCTGTGAAGCTGGGAGCTACAGCTTTTGGAATAATAATCCACATCAAGTGCATTGTGCTGAATGATGAATGAAAAGGTTGAAGAGGATAAGTGTCTCCCTTGATCTCTCGAGATGCTCATTGTAAGTGTCTCATTCACAGTGACAGTGCTCCATGATGTCATTTGCAAGACAGGTTGAAATTAAGGTAGCTCTCATTTAGCCAAAAGTTACAATTGGGAGTCTCGACAAGCCTTTGAAGCAAGCTGAACAAGCCACAGTTCCTGGTGAAGTGCCCTCATTATACATTTGACCAAGGGCAAGAAGATAATGCCTCCAAGATGGATATGTCTGCCATACAAATGCCCTGCATGCACCATCATTTGTTACAGTGAGTTTGACATGTGCAATAGTGTACCTGATGAAACATCCATGAGCGGGAGACATGTGCACCAGAATAAGTATTTTATGTCCGTATAGGCTAGTTAAAGGACCCACTTTGTGTTGTGAGATAAAAGTAAATCAGCATTGTACACTGGAGTGTGAAAGAATTGGAAATGTTAAATGAATCATCAAAAAAAGGATTTTTTGAGTCATTTTACTTCACTTTCAACTAACAAGAAACAAGAAAAACGTTATCCTCAGTCACAGCTGGGGGAAAGTCTTTTATTTTTAATAAACACATTTCTGGAGGTGCTATGTATACAGAAAGTTGTGGCAACCATCAATAAAGCAAAAGCCAAAGCAGTGAATCCCCTTGGTCAAACAGTAGACTTACATGTAAAGTGAAAGCTCTAGCTAGACTCTAGCTAGACTAGACTAGAGTCTAGACTAGAGTCTAGCTAGAGGAAACAGACGCTTCAACAGTAGATATCTTAAGTACTGCTGGACCAAAAAAGTGAATTCCATAAAAATATCTCCACAAATATTCATCAATTAAGAATCAAAATGACAGATTACTTACATTGCACCAGTTTATTAGTCGCACAACCATCACAACACTAACGCGTTACAGATCTTAAGGCGGTGTTCAAACCTGGATTGAATTGTTTTAGTGGATGACATTCACCTCCGCTGTACTCGTTCAACGAGTTCAACTTTTTTGACAGACTAGGTGACAATATTTTTACACACTCCACTCCGTCAATCCATTCCATCCGACAACATATAGGACTCTAGTTTCGCACCAGGGCAAACGCAAACACGCATTTACTGCATGTGCTAAGTGAATGAGTCCCTTGGGTGCTTGAAACCAATCAGAACCACACTGTATATTTTCAGAAATACAATGGGAAATAAGCATTCATTGTTGAATGCTGGCAGATACATGATTCTCCTCCGACAGCAATGATATTAAGTGGTTTGGAGGAAAGAATTATGTGGTGGGTCACCCTGAATCTGTGTTATCAAAAGATGATATCACTCCTTTGAACTTCACATCGACATGATGCTGTGGACTCGTTATACAACTGAAATATGTAATGTCACAATCCATCACAGAAACACAAGGTTAGTAAATATATCACAGTGAAACATGTGTGGCTGGTGGCCTTCTGGCTGGGTGCTCTGCCAAGAATCAAACTGACTTCCATAAAGTCCCTGAGAAATGTGGCAATAGTAGCACTCCAAAAGACTTTTTTTTTTATTGCTGGCAAAATAGTTAGATCTATGGAAGCCAAGAGTGTCCGTGGTTACTCAGTTTTTTTTTAATCAAACTTTGTTTTCTTGTGATTACAATTCACATTATCTCATTATCAAGAAATGGGTTTCTCCCATTGGGGATCCCCCCTGGGGATCACAACTTAAATTAGTGTACTATTTTTGCTTGTGTCATACCTCGATTGAAGTAAAATCTGATGCGCCGATCAGTTGCGAGCTCTCCTGCTGACAGTGTCAAATCCACTTTAGTCTGTCTAAACTTTGGCTGCACTATCACGCTTACTAGGCTTGCCTCTAATGATCTCTGTGGGTGCTGCTGGTTTGGGCTGGATGCACCCTGATTTCTCTCACTTCCTGTATTCTGACATCATCCTAAAGGAAACCTGTAATCAAGTGTCAAGTGTAGGAAATGATGATAATCAATGGCTGTTGCAGGGATTAGACCTGTTACTTTTTGGTTACAACCCTATGGAGGGCTCTGTCCCTTATTATTATCCTAATAATAAAATGTAGTTCTAACCACAGACCTTATTTCAACTATAATAGCTTCTTTTGATATGCTAGATTTAGTAATTTTCTCATTTGTTGGCACATTGCACATCATCGCTATACCTGTGGAATAAACCTCTCCAAATGATGCCACAGCAAGAGGCAATGAAAATAACATTTAAAACTGAAGACACTAAGTTAAACTAAACATTAGTTGTAGCAAAACCAAAAGAATTTGTGTCTGTGGTAATAGAGATGGTTTTGCAATGCAGTCAATTACAATCTCTTGTTACGATCAACAAGGGGAACCCAAATGCAGAACTCAGACTCAGGATAGAGAATGAATAAGAGGAGGTTTATTGTTAGGGATTCCAGGGAATGGGCATGGAAGAGAGGAAAAGTCTGGCAGGTGAAGGCAGAGAGGGGAAGGGGAGCTGATGGCTGGTGAAGCGTGGCGTAGCAAGAATGAGGGCTGGATGTGAGCGTGGCTGATGAGGCTAGCTTGGAAGCTGGTGACTGGCAGACCGGATAGCTGAATGGCAGGCAAGCAATGATCCTGTGGCACAGGGAAACAACGTTAGCGACGAGGGGAAAATTACACACGAGAGATAATAACCTGAATACAAAGTTCAAGTGCCGGAGCCGTGAGTTAACTACTCAGGCTGAAACAACGATCTGGTGATGAGTGACTGAAGAACCGGGGTAGATATACTGCAGAGTAGATGGATGGCAGGTGTGGGGCTGGGAGCAGGTGAGTAGGCTGGACAGCAGTCAGGGAGCCAGGGGAGTGAACGGGGTGCCACGCCCACACCACAGACACACACACACACACACACAGAGAAACAAACAGGGATGCATAGGAGACGCAAGGGGAAGGGAAGACACAAGAAACAGAAGGAAAAGGCTGGCCGTGACATCTCTGCAGTGATACATGGTTTTCATCTAACAACAACATGAAATATAGAGAACATTTCATTTAGAGCCCTCAGTCATTAACTACTTACTCATGATCAAGGCACTTAAACTGCAATCGTTCCAGAGCACATTCTCAGTGGCCGACAGTAGAAATCTGTGGTTAGACAGGGCAGCTTTCAGGTTGGTCCTGAAAAGAGGACGCATGCTCAGCAAAACCCTTTCACTGGATAAATAATGGCAAAATAATGTAGCAGAACTGTGACTCATCATCACCTTCCTAACAAAAACCTTTCCACATAGGTGATAATGTATAGCCACAGTATGGCAGAGTGCTGGAGAGATACATTCATGCATCTCTGGTGCACATTCACAGTCTTAAATACAGATGGAGAATTAGTAGCAGCTAAAACTACAGGATTTAATGCTTCTTATATGCCTTCAAAAGACACTCACACTGTGTTTCTTACCTCAGAGATGGACCGTCCTCAGTTCATGCCAGGGAAAATATGTCAAGGGTGAGATTTGAAGTTCATGGTTATAGAATTAAACAGTGTGTGGGCTGGTGATCCTTCCGCACGAACAAGCTCGCCTAGCAAGCTAGAATCCTCTTTCAGCCAGGCCGAGCATGGAGGTGTATTGCTTATTTCATTACATTCTCTCCTAGCTGTGGAGACATGACTAATTGGCCGGCAAATAGTTTGAGTTGCAGTTGGGTGCCCACTCTGCTGAGAGTGACATAGATCGATGTATCAACACACTTACCTACAACACTTTCTCATCAAGACCTGAAAAGCATTCTGCTGGCCTTATTCACATCCTAAAATATACATGGACTATATATGCGCTTGAGGTGTGGTAGTCATTACTCGTTATATTTGAAAAGATGACAGTGATTGACAGATGATACAACCACCACTTTCATCTAACGTGGACGAAGGAAATTAAATCATAGAGGGCAGTCTGTATCTTGAAGGCTGTATGAGACCATTTGCATGGGTGTGCCAATTCGAACGTCAGAAGGAGAATGAGAATTGAATTAATGGTAAATGTTCTGCAGGCTTCATGTGAGCGCTCACGGCGGATATTCAGCACACTTGGAAAATCCAGGTGGTGAATTTTCCTCTACGTTTCTGAGGCCAAGAGGCTGAAAAATAAAGCATGAATGGCATCGTGCATAGTTTCACCCCTCTACAGCTCACAACCACAAACCAGCACACTTGAAAGTATGCTCTGTTGCCAGGCCTGGGTCAAATACTATTTAGGTCATCCCTGCTATTTTCTTTCCCCAGGAAATATTTTCGAATTTTTTTCAGAATGCTGATTTCAAAAGGCTCCAATTATAGGTTTATTTATTTTACCACGGAAACACAAAATATGGATAGTAAAGGGAATTTATGCTTTTTGATCACTCTGATGGGCTTTTTTACTGTTTTCCACTTTTAAACTACAAGAAACCTCAACTTCTAAACCCATGAAATAATAAAATACTCATAATAAATACTACTACTACTACTAATAATAATAATATTAAAAAAAAACCTGCATATTCTTGTAAAACTAGGTAAAGTCACATCCTTTTCTATGGCAGGAAAACAAAAGTGAAGCATGAAATAAGTATCATCTCTTTTTTTTAAAAATATTTTTCAAAGTAATATGATATTAACCTGGGGTGGGTTTTTCCGATAGTGATTGATCTTGAAAATTCACAAAATAGTTTACACACAATTTCACGACAGTTCTTGAAAATTGCATGTGCGTTTCCCAAAGGATATCGTGAAGCGAAAATTTCAAGAAGTACTTGAAGGGATACTCGGTGAATCCCGCACCATCGTCAGTTTGAGATCCAAGCATCACAGGTCGATAGAGGAATCACCGATTTGCTAATAATGTCTTTTCAGTCATCATGCACTTCCTCTTGCTGCATGTTTTAATGCAGACACGTTTACTGTTTGATTTGATTCAATCTGATTACGTTATATGCCTCTGAAGTGTAGCACCATCGTGAACCAACGAGAGATTTCACATATGTGAGTTGCGATAGGTTTCGGGAAACATTGGTGTCTTGTTTTAGTGTATACTTAGCTGCCAGATGGGAAGGATTTAGCACATAGTACAGCTAGATGCTACAACAACCTGCCTGAAAGTTTAAGTCAATCATTCAGCTAAGGCATTTCAAAGTAAATTTTTCTGTGACTGACAAACTGTGTTGTCCCGATGCAGTAAACCTCATCCATCTGGCATTCCATCTAAGCTAAAACAAATGCTTTGAAATATTTGCAAATAGTGTTTCATGCTAGTCTGGAAATAGCAGCTGGAAAAAACATTAATCTGTGCATTTATTGTACTTAAGAGTGACAAGTCAGTTCACAACACTGGGACACTAGCTAGACAAAAACCCTAAGCTTTTTTAAGCTTTTTTTTATGGCCGTGGATGACATCTGGGCACAAACTACCGCTCCAAAGACGATGCTTAATAATAAACAGCATAAAGGCTTTTTACAGAGATTACTTCAACATGCACACGGACAAACAAGAGTACAAGCAGTGTTCATCTTTTGTTCATGTACATAGCAATTAGACATTTTAAATGCTATACACACCGATCAGCCACAACATTAAAACCACTGACAGGTGAAGTGAATAACATCAATTATCTCGTTACAATGGCACCTGTCAAGGAGTGGGATATACAGTGTGTTTTACCCTTTACATTATCTCACAGACCATTTGTGTAGCGCTATCATGAGTTTAAAAAAAATCCTTTTCTAGCATCAACTTTGCAATGGTTCCAGTCTGATGTTTTTTTCAGGTATTTATCTGACACTGTTCAGAGTGACATGGCTACAAGACTATAAATGGATGCATTGACTGTTGCAGGGATTGGGCCTGTGACCTTTCAGTAAAAGGACGGTCTCTCTAACCATTAGGCCACCCCATCAGTCATACCCTCATCAGGTTTTTTTAACAAGCAAAACTGGTCTCATCTTCCTTTTCTCCATAGAGGCCATCTTCCACCTCGCCTTCAACAATAGCAGTGCCGTTGCTGGGTGGCGCATCGCTCATGGTGCTGCGGAGTGTCACCCGGGTGACGCTCAGCGACTGCTTCCTGGGAGCCGGGTGGCGTGGCCGATGACACATGACCTCCTTGAACATCTCCCTAAAGCGGGTGGACATAAGGTTGTACAGGATGGGGTTGATGGCCGAGCTGAGGTAGAAAAACACCCCGGAGATGATGTGGACGTACTGGAAGAGTTCCAGGTGGTCGTCAGTCCAGTCACTGATGAAGCTCCACATGAGGCGGTCAGTGTGAAATGGGGCCCAGCAGATCCCGAAGACCACCACTAAAACAACTGGAGGAAGAGCGAGAGAGAGAGAGGGACAATGAGAGAGGGACAATGAGAGAGAGAGTTGGTGACAGCAGTGATGCACATGCACTCTGCTCTCAATTAAAACGGTCTCTCTAGGGGCGGTGTGTCAATGAATGAGAGAATATCTGAATGAGAATATGGGTACTACTGGGTCCTACTGGGTACTACTACTAATATGGGTACTACCCTGGATATAGTTCTGTACATCAGCATTAGGTTAAATTATTATTGGATTTACATTTATTATTTTTGCCCAATTAGGACAAGCCCAGTAATGACAACTAATAATCCTCTTGTGTGTTTCAAATCACAACTCCTGCCCATATAATAAGGAGTCAATTTTCTGGACCACGTCTTTGCACTTGATTAACAGTGGTGGAGGATGTACGCCTCTTATTCATGTCATGTCAAAGCCAAGATTCCTTTTCCAATTTATTGCTTGCATTGCACACATAATTGGTAGGTGACAACCACTGATGTGTTTTATTCAGTGCCAAAATAATCATCTGTAATTTGACCAACTGATAACTTGAGCTGCCATTTAAAAATCAGCCGAGAGAGATCAAATGTAAAGAGCAGAGAGAGAATGAGAGAGAGAGGCATTTAGCCTTTTAAACAAACAATGTCATTATTATTAGAATTGGACGTGAAAATACCCAATATTACAGGTGGCTTCATTTTGGATTCTAATATACAGTAAATATGACTATATATGTCTATATATAGTCTATATACACTCACCAGCCACTTTATTAGGCACACCTATCTAGTACGGTAGGATCCCCTTTTGCCTCCAGAACAGCCTGAATTCTTGGTGGCATGAATTCAACAAAGTGCCCTTCTGCACACCACTGTTGTTAAGAGCTGTTATTTGAGCATTTGTGGCCTTTCTGTTAACAAGTCTGCCCATTCTCCTCTGGCCTCTCTCATTAGCAAGGGGTTTTTGGCTCACTGGATGTTTTTTGCTTATTGCACCATTCTCTATAAACTCTAGAGACTGTAGTGGTGAAAATCCCAGGAGGATTCAGCTGTTTCTGAGATGCTGAATCCACCACGTCTGGCACCATTTGCTGGTTGGATGAGCTGGCTATTTGCGTTAATGAGCAGGAGTACCTAATAAAGTGGCCGGTGAGTGTATAGTTTATATATATTAAAATATTCAGTTGAATTAGTAAATGAAAAAGACTTGCAAGGATTGCAATTTGATAAAACAGAATTCATATTTCAGAGACTTGCCTTCCTCTGAAGAGGAGTGTATTTTTAACTCCTATGGCAGGCATTTCTTCCTATGGCTAACCTTTATTTAGCAAGGAAATAGTTTTGCTGAACATGCATGCCATGAAGGAGCACTGCTACATACTCATGCGGTTATACACATTGGACCTGCCCAGTCCAATCATCTCTACTGCTCGCCACTGAGTAGGTGGGGCAATTAGTGCCTTGCTCAACAGCAGTTATTGAGGGAGGGGAGGCTTCATTCAGTTTCCCCAACCAGACTTTCCCTACCAGTCTTGGGATTTGAACTGACTACCTTCGCTTCTCTGACCTTTAGGCTGACATAGCCTTCAAGCTATGTTGGTGAAAATCTTGAAGGCATACTCTGACATTTGGAATTGTACACTTGCAATTTATTGCGGTAGTATTGCTTAAAATAAGCATTAAGTTGATACCAATGGCCTCATTGCTGACGTTTGTCACGTCTCTGAGCAGTTCAACAGGTGATGAACATCAGCTGAATTACTCCACAAGAAAGCCTCATAACATGGGGAGTAGTGCACTCCCATGGCCTTTATGTACCATTAGACATGTTCCCCTCTATGCTTCCTTTCATGTTCACCTCTGTGTTTCACCAAAGCACACGTGCTGCCTCGTTAAGCTTGTTTGACAAACCCAATTAGACGAGCTGTCAGGATGGGTCCATGTTTCTAGTGAAGGGAAAAGGGGGCTAATTTATCTGTGCTGCTTGTGTCACCTTTCATTATCATAAATGTGTAATGCTACTAATCCATGTTCAGTAAAAAACAAGCTGTTAAATGACAGTGTGCTACTGGGTTTTACAGTATTCACTTAGAAGATGCAACTGAAATAGAAAATCTGGCTTGTGGCCCGCTTGTAAAATAGAATGACTGAGTAACAATACGGCATGCATATTGTGTAATTTTTCAACTGAGTGCAAGATTGATTAAACCCCCATAAGAGCAGCTAGTGAAGCTTACAGTCATGCTGCGATGAATGGGAAACTGGTGTAAACTAATTATGATAGCTATACCCAAAAGTAAAGGACAGCCTCGGCTCAGAGAGAGACATTTCATTTCTCTCTCTCTACATCTACTCCAAGAGTTGCTGCTTTTTGTTTTCCATGAGTTTAATTTCAGCCAGCTTTAGCGTTTGATTATAGGATTGCACAGGGATTCACATTTTTTTTCGCATCAAGAGATACGCATTAGACCAGTGATCCACATTTGAAAAATGTTTCTTTGAAACTCCCTTCTGAGAAGATTTCTGCATTTATGTATAACTTGGTATCAGAGTAGGTATGTCTGTGCTGTAGGTGGGGTAATGCTACACTGGGGAGAGCAAAACAGTCTTATACATTCTTACATTGTGAAATAATAATGAAAGTATGCTATTACTCATGCTATTGCGATTTTGTCAGCTAGCTAGATAATCATAGTATCTGGTGTTGTAAGCACATCTGATTGGCACACTAGCTAATGCATTTGTAATGTTATCATTAATAGTGGTTGCTTCAACCTGCTGGCTACTAACAAAGCCAAAAACAGCCGTTTGTTCAGGTTAACTGAGCTGACTCTTCTCAACTGTTGAATGCTTTTGAGTAGACACTAGTGCTAAAGACAAGTCAGTTTCCTGTAACCAGTAACATAAATTTGGACACAAGTCTACCTTATCACACTATTCACTTTGACTTTTAACATTAATGAATTGACGTAACATAGCAATATTTTTCAGGTATGTCTCATTTTGTCATTATTTACGCCCAGCCAATTCTCCACTGGACCTCCATGATGGCACCATCTGTAGTTGCTGGGAGATTTGTGACATCTGTGCCTCTACAAGCTGTTCTGATGGCCAAGTGTCCTCACTGCATATATGAAGAATTTAAATTGACAATTTAAGGGTTCATCAGTCTTCCTATACCTTCTCTTTTTTTTTTTTTTCCTATTAAAACAGTGACTCTCTGTGGGGGGCTAGTGAAGTGTCACTCGTGATTGTGCTGGTGATTTTCACACATCTGTTGCCTCACTGAACACTAATCCTCTGCTGCATACTAATAATAATGCAGGACCAGATATGGGTATTTTCAATTAAAAACACTCAGGTATGAAATTAAACAACATGTTATGGACTTATGCTGTCAAACAGTGCAAATACATTTTTATCCCAATATCTATTTCATACTAGAGATTCATTCTATACTAGAGACTATGGGCGGTTTTAAGCTATTCTAGTCAATGACAATCCTACTGTATGTATAAAATGCACAATTACAGCATGAACTTCAATCAGGGAGGAATCCTTAATACTTACTTTAACATTGTTAACAGGAGGCTGGGTCCAATTTGTTAAGCATCAAGACTGAAAACTTTTTAAATGTACTAAGATGGGGCCAGATTGATTGAACATTCCCAATATGGCATATCTTACACTGTAAGTAAGGATGTGACTGTCGGATACTGCAAGACTTACAGTGTCCGACAGTCACATCCTTTGCTCTTTGACCCAAGCAACAAGAAAGAGGGATACATTTTCTGTTTGCTGTAAAGTTATTTAGAATCCCATTTTGTTGAATGTCTGGTCACTTACACCATGTTGACCTGAGACCAGTCTTTACCAACAGCCTCCTTTTGATCTTCACATATTACCTATTGGGAATAATGCAGGATTGGGATATTGTGTCTCTGGGCAAAATAATTTGTGTTAGCTTCTAGTGAGTAAAATAAACCTGAAATCAAACTGTTGACCCCTCTAAAAGACCCCTGGTGGTCCCTTTGACCCCATTTTGGGAACCACACAAACCAAAATCCTTGGAAGAAAAAATATCTTGACTGCTTGTAGAAGACTGCAACAGAGTTTGGAACCACCTTTGAATGAGGTGTACTTTTGTACTTTTGAGGACTTGAGGATCACCATGACTATAAACTGTTAGAAAAGTGAAAGAGGGTCTTAGAGAAATAGAGGTAGTTTGATACTCACACAACATCTTAGTGACCTGCTGGCGGCGGGCCTTCTGCTGCTGTGTACGGACATTACAGAAGCTGTCTTGTCCCAAGCTTGACTTTGCCTCCAGTACCTGAAGTATCTTCTCTCGCTTCAGCTGCAGACCAATGAGCATGTAGAGAGCACTGATGGTGATCATGGGCAGCACGAAAAATAGCAACGTGGTCACCTGGATGGTCAGGTTGTACATCCACCGTGGTTTCACCAGCGTACAGATGGCTGAGTCAGGGATCCCCACATCTGGGTTGCCATTCCCACCAGGGCCGGAGGAGCGACTGGACAGGATGGAGATCCCATGCAGGCTTGTGTTGGGCACAGCGCAAAGTACTGACATGCCCCAAACAGTAAGGATGACCCGCTTGGCGTGGGTGCGTGTCACCACATACTTGGCACGCAGTGGATGCACCACGGCAATGTAGCGCTCCACACTCAGCGCTGTCACATTGAGGATCGAAGCCAAGCAGACTGTTTCAAATAGAAAGGTTTTGAAGTAGCAGCCACCCTTCCCTAAGAGGAAGGGGTAGTTCTGCCACATTTCATAGAGCTCCAGCGGCATGCCGAGCAGCAGCACCAGCAGGTCTGACACCGCCAGGCTGAACAGATAGTAGTTGGTTGGTGTCCACATGACCTTGTTGCGTGCAATGACAGTACATGTCAGCACATTCCCTGCAGCGCCCACCAGGAAGATGATGAGGTAGGTGAGGCAGACAGGGAGGAATACAGATGAGCAACGAGGCCCCAGATGTTTCTCCAGATATTCTTCCTCAGTTAAACACGCATCATCCGCCTCAATGCCACTGCGATTCATGCCAGAGGTCAGGTTACCACACTTTATCTCTGGAAGACAACCCCACCCACCTTTGTCAGCCATCAGTTCAGAAGAGCAGTTGGAACTGGACATCATGCTGAGCTGCTCAGACTTACTATCTGGAAAAAAATAAGATGAAACAGTTATCAGCACCAAGTGTCATTTTTTGAGAAAGATTGTAATATTTTTATAATGATGATCTGCATGACAATAGAGTTTGGCTTCATGAATGCAAACATGCGTGTCTGAGCTCAAATGCATTTTAGAAAGGATTTGTTTGACAATAACAGCTTGAAAATCATCTCTCTCCATAGTGTTTCCTGGCCAGTACCCAAAAGCTTTGGCTGTTCGGCCAATAACCTTTGAATTCATTTCTGACAGTGCATAGGAGACTCCAAATGGGATAAACCTAAATTGCCAGCTGTTCCCCGCCCCCAGTAGTAGAGCTCAAATTCTTCATAAGCTTTGCCTTAGCACCTCCATGAGCATAAATTAAACTACGAGTTTTCTTTGGACTAATTTGCAAAGTAACACTCTAGACTCAAAACAATAGACAGTTATTCTATGGTGTCTTCTAAAACCAGCACTCCAATATGTTTCAAATTAGTGCTGCTTTGGGGACAGTGATGATGTTGCATTTGCTTGACGAAATGGCCAAATTGATTACCAGCATGCATTACATCCATGCTGTTTAGGCCATTGATCAATGCAGATGAGATGCTTAGATCTAAGCCAGATCCAGGAACATTTGGATTGCTCTAATTTACAAGACAATGAGTTCATGTCATTCAAAAGAGTTACAGTAGATGGCTGTGAGCCAATACTGCACAATCAACAGTTTGGATAATAACTTCTCACCACACGGATGATGCTGATGTGTCTCTGCAACTGAGATTCAGTCTGGGCAGGTTGCCGTAATGGACCTCTTTTGGACTGCTACCATGAGCTGGCATTTTTTTTTGTTGTTGCCAGCCACCACTCTTTAAAATAACCAGGACCAGGGTACTGACAAGTCAGTGAGAGTAAGTTTGTAAAGTCAGTTTGTAAAGCATCCAATGATGCTTTACACCTTCTGGGAAGTCTTTAACAGGGCCAGTGATGTATGTCAATGTAATGTAGGAATATTTAGAAAAATTGCTTACTATGCATTGCTTACTATGCATTGCTCACAATGATTTTTCTGCAGGAATGAGAATTTATCATTTTGAAGCCAAGTGGCAGGGAAACGTCTTGCCTATTACATACAGTTGCAAGAAAATGTTTTTATCGAACATATTGTTCAAACATGAACAGCCTAAGCTGGAAAAAAGTATGTGAACCTCTAAGATAATGGCTTCCATAAAAGGGGGTAATTTTTGTCAGGTGATCCAATCATTGAGATGGCATTCAGGTGTGGGTTAGAGGTGTTCTATAAAATTTGGTTATCAACAGAGTCTGCTCTCCAAAAACAGAGATCTGTTGAAGTGGAATATGGTCCGGCAAAAAGAAATTTCAGAGGACCTCCGGAGAAGAGTTATGCAGCTTGGGTCATGCAGCATGACAATGGCCCCAAACACAAAAGCAAATAGGCCTATACAACAGAATGGCGCATGACCTGATGCAAGCCGTTCATGCAAGATATCAATGAACTGAAACAGTTCTGTAAGGAGAAATGGTCCAAAATACCTCCTAACCATTTTTCAGGTCTGATCATCAAAAACAGGAAATGTTGGGTTGAGGTTATTGCTGCTAAAGGAGGCTCCACCAGTTACTAAATCTCATGGTTCACATATTCTTTCCAATCCAAGCTGTTGACGTTTGAACAATATGTTTTATATATACACAATATATATGTAAGTAAAAGTACACATTTTTGCGTGTTATTTGTTAAATCACATTGTGTTTATCTATTTTTATGACTTAGATGAAGATCAGACCATATGTTAGGAACCATTTATACAGGAATACAGGTAATACAAAAGTCTTCACAAACTTTTTCTCACAACTGTATGAAAGATCTTGTTGACAATAAACAGGAAAGCTTTATAATGGTTATTCCATACATTCACATATTTCTGTTAGAGGTCTTTTCCTTTTCCGTCCTCCTGGAGAGAATTATTATGGAACCCATCAGGGATGCATTGTGCGAGTGTGTTCACAGTTTTCAATCAAGCCAGAAGATGAGCTGGAAACAGAATCAGTAGCGTGGCATGTATCAGTGCTCTGCAGCAGCACTTCTGTTGCATTACAAGGACTTGCATTCCATAAACTATTCCCATGATGCCTGAGAGTGTTGCTACTGTTTGACAGCAGAGAGAATCTCTTGTCAACAGGGCTATATCTCCTGATGTCCATCACGTTGGTTGCTGCTTGTCTATCATGCTCACAGGAGGCTGAAAAAAATACCCCCTCAGTGTTTTATGTATCAGTAGGTAGATAAAAAAAAAAGCTCAGAGGACACATGTGGACACAAGAGCCAATGAGCCTCCTATACAAGGCAGATTTGGAATGACAATGTGCTTCATAAATATAGATCCACTACCGCTGTGAGGTACATTCAGTTCTATGGGATATAGATTGATACATTCATAGATTACGGACCACACCATACCATCCTTGTGTGATATATCCCTGACAATACTACCTTTAGTTTTATTTTAATATCAGATACTAAACACAAACCTAAATTTGGCTTAAATATGGACCATATACACATAGGATAAGTTATTTAGAGATTATTAGATACTACCTCAGTTGAACAGCTTGTTTGTTTTCAATGAAGCATCTTGAAAAGCATGTTTCTTCATGCTTATAGAGTGATTGCCTTGCCAGCCTGCCAGCAGAGTAAGAGAGAGACTGACTTGTATTCACCAAAAATCAGTGAAAGAAAATCAAATCACATTCGCCTAAAATTGCTGTCTTGGAAAGCAATTAGGAAACTTTTTTCTTCATCTTTTACTTTCCACTTCCACTTCTACTTGTCTCCTAAGAGGACAGATTATTCTTAAGTCCAGTGGTAACCATCATAGAAATTTGTTATGCATTTATCTTGCATCAGTGCTCTACTTATAGGTATATTATTGTACAAAGCTTCTGTCTCTCACCCTCTTACTGCTAAAAAAAACTCAATTAGAATTTTCTAAACCATTTCTCTCAGATTTACAGCACCAATGCAACAGTTGTGCAACTCTGTACCTTTGTTTCTGAGTGTGGCATCAACTTGGCCCTGAGGCGAACACAATGGTGATCGAAATCAATCACAGCAACTTTCACTCCAGTGCAAAAAATCAATATGCAGTTTAAACTCCATATCCAGTTTACACTCCACTGATACCACTCCTAACACACCCAGTAACACCCAGTAACTAACACCTAACACCCATTGTGTGATTTTGAATTTGCAAGTTGATTCAGAAACAGCTGCCTTGTGTCAGTGTCATACATGTTTTTATAGGGTAAACTCTCATAGCTATTCTCCTGCAGTCTATGAAGATAACATGCACAATGCTCTGCTCCTCAGAGTGATGCTATGAATAACCCAAATCTCAAAATCTCAAATCTCAAGCCTTGACAAAAATCAATAGAACAAAACAAAACACAATATGACTTCCTGCAGATTCAACTTTGTGTGTGCTGAGCTTTGCTGTTTATCTTTTCGTTGACCTATTGTACTGTAGTCAATATGACACCTGCTCATCTTCATCTGCTCCTCTCTTCCCAGCACCCTAGACCCACTACAGTTTGCCTAACGTCCCAACAGAACAACAGACGAAGCCATCTCCCACGTCCTACACACCACCCTATCCCACCTCGACATCGGCAGGGGGAACTATGTGAGACTGTCGTTCATCGTGAAGTTTGCAGATGACG
>OOFE01000308.1:5586-22154 GCA_900323365.1 Monocentris japonica | reverse complement strand
ATATATATATATATATATATTTCAATGCAATGTGTTTCCACTTTGAGTGACACCCAAAGCTACAACGACAGTACAAAGAAGAATGACATGAAAAGTGAACTATAATTAAATCAAACAACTGAGGTAATGAAAAGTGAGCCATTACACTAATGAGACAAAATGAGATTGGCCTCATACTAGCTGAAAAGGAAAAAGGGAAAAGGGATATTCTTCCTGTACATGATTAAGAAACTTGAATGGTATCTGAAGTCTTTTTACATAGTTCCATTAGGTAGTAAATTGCTCCTTGCAACTGCTGCAAATTTGTGTAATGGAACTAAGGCTCTTTGTTCAGGGGACACTTGACTATTACCGTGTATTTTAAACACAGTAGATTAGAACAGACCATTGTGATTATCTGGCAGTTGGTTCAGGTTATTATCCCCACAGTGGAAAAAGGTTTAGAATAACACTGACCTACTGGCTGCGGTTTAATCAAGTGTGGAGGTTTGAGAGCGTAACGGTGGTCTGGCCAGACAGCAGTAGCAACACAGGAAGGTGATATTTGAGCCTGTGTGGTGAAAGCTGAGCTTCTTCGCTCTGTCGGAGATGACTTGTGAGGTGATATTTGGGCAAAATGTCCTCGGCTACTGCACTGTGTGAACATGTGAATTATATCAACTGTGAGAGAAATGAGATCTGATAAGACTTGCTGAACTGACTCCAAGTGAGATATAGCAGCAAGCTAACATGGTGAAATGGTAGAAATTGCATCCTTCAGAGTAAAATATTTTGGTGCTTATGCAACAGTGTGTTTGATTCTATGTAATCATAGCAAGTCCATACATTACTAAACCATTTCAGTAACTTGATATAACAAAAAAATCCCATGAATTGCATCAACTTTTGAAAAAGCAGGCGCACCAACACTGACTTGCATCATGTGAAATGCTTATGCTAAGGGCACACTGGTGATGTGGATTGTGGATAAATGCCTGCGCTCTCACATACTGTAGGATCCCACTCTTTTCTGTGGGTGACTTCCCTCTTGGGCAAATGATGCATCCCCAGGGAAGCAAGCATGTCATCCGTGCAAACGGTTGGCTGAGCCTCAAAAAGAGCAGTTTAATTGTAGCTTGTGTCATGCTGAAATAATCAGGGAGGCTCTGGTGTCAGAAAAGTTGCCTGCAATAAATAGTGTTGTGTTACATTTGCCATGTGTTATTTTACAGGTTTTCTTTTCACTCTGAAGACAGACATGACCATTCACACTTTTTTTTTTTTTACGTTTTGCCCCTGGAGGGTCTGTTGAACCACACATTTAGACTGTATTTAAAACATTAGGAACACTTGCTCTTTCTATGAAAAAGACCATGATCCTGTATGTAGGTATATAACTTATCCAATCCACTTCCATCATGAATGATAGATACAGTGTAGAAAAAGTGGAAGAAAACAAGTTAAAAACATTTGACACAATTGAGACGTGGATTGCAACTTGACATTTGCAAGATATTCCTGATATATTGTACAGTCAGTGCATTAGCCTTCACTGAAATCCCCAGGAGTTGAAGCGTAGGAGGGATTACACATTTGACAGTATCCTCCAATGTCAATCAGAAACTTGATGGCTTTGGTATGGCTTACCATATTTTATCCCTAAAACATGCCAGATAATTTAAAGATTATTTCTGAGGTATTGTTTGTTCAGACAACAAGAGGAGAAGAAGCTGTAAAATTGTTCCACACCCGAGAGAAACTGTATAGAAACTTCTAATTATATTCCCATATCAGCTGTCAGAAGTTGCAAGGGATAATTTACCAACCGGGTGATTGTGAGACAGATGAAATTGAGTGTACATGCTTTGAGAGTGAACTTGAGGTTTAATCTTAGCATCCAACCAGAAAATACTCATCCTTGCGGGCAATATGTGCATGTTCATTTAAACAAAAAAGAAAAAGTAAACTGGAGAACAATCAGTGACAACACTTCCTACTGTAAGTTAAGTCTCTCTTAATGCACTTTAGATAAACTTGCAGTGAAACTTTTCAATTGTCTCTGCCCTATCAATAGAGGAGAGACAGTGAATAAGGTTTTGTGTTTCCAACACAACCAAAGTGTGAGCTTAATTAGCTTCGGGAGCAGGTTTGTTGAAGAAAAACAGAGAACAAGACGATGATCAAGGGAAAGGCTAGGAAGATGATGCACCGAGAGAGTTGGGCAGCCTGATTTGTCTTTAATTAAAAGTAAAAGGTTTATCCTTGCAGAAGGCAGCCTCTTAAGGCCACTCCAATTACTGAGCGAGACAAAAGGAGCCCTTTAATTCCAGGAGTGGCCAGACTAAGAAGAAGAGAGGGAGAGAGAGAGACAGGGAGAGAGAGAGAGGAGGTGGCAGTGGTTATGGGGGGTTAACAGGAGGATAGTTTGTAAACTTTCTTTCCCATCAGGGGCAGATGTAGCTGCAACTCTGTGTGTGTGTGTGTATGCATGTACATGCTTTCATACCTGTGGGTGTGTGTGTGCGTGCACATGCGCATGTGCATATGCATATCTAGTGTGTGTGTGTCCATACTGTATGTGCGTTCAGGGGACTTGCACTTGTGAGTGCGTAAGTGCAGGGGCTGGAGGGAGAAGCAGGGCAGGATTTTCCGATCTTTTTTTAGGGGGGAGGCAGGGAGTGAGAGGGCGTCCCTCCCAGGGTCCCTCCCCAGCCCTGCCCCTTCACATAGAGGAGGATCCAGTAGCAGAACTCAGGTCCCAAAACTGAGAGTCATTCAGTCCCTTCTGAATGGAGTGTCTTTAACGTGAGAGTGGAGGACTTAACTTCCAGCTGTACAATATGAGAGCCCTGCGTTTGGTCCTGGTCGGTGCCTTCCTGACCCTGCTGTGTCTCCCCAGCCCTGGCCATGGAGGTAAGTACCACTCCACATCAGACTGTCAGTTGTCAGCTGTTACTGTCCTGTTCCCCCCTTCTGCTCCTCTCTGTGGGGTGATCAGATCACTGTCCCGTTCTGAGGCATAAATCACAGAGTGACTAAGAGCTGATGACTTAACCCCTCAAATCTAAACTTAACAACCCTCCTTCACTTTTAAGTAGTACAAATATGGCATGGACCAGAAAGTCTGTAAGTAAACTCTTCACCAGATTTGTATGTTGTTGTTGTTTTTTTCTTCCAGCATAGAACAGATTTATTTTTAGAACAGAGCAGATTTCTGTTTGCATCTCAAGGTGTTTGTTGTGTACCCTCACAGTCCTCATGCCATTCATTGCTCAGCGATGAAACTCCTTTTCTTGGATGAGACTGAATACATCAGGGCGAAAGATGTGGTCTGAGACAGCAACTGTTGATGCCTGTTCTAATACAGTATTTTTCTCAGTCTGTGTTAGTTTGCATGTGTGAGTGTATTTGCCTTGAGAATGTTTGCATGGAAAGTATGTTGAAAAAGATTAAGAGGTAGTGAAGTTGAAGCCCTCAGCGGTGAGGAGGAGGGCCGAGGTCCCTCTGCCGGCAGCACTGAATGGCTCTTTCAGAGGAAACTCAACGCAGACCTGCTCCTTACCCACCCAGAGAGAAAAGATTAAAGAGAGGGAGAAAAAGAGCAAGAGGGAGAGAGAATGATGGAGTATTGAGGGTGTGAAAGAGAGAGGCAGTGTGCATGTCAATGTGTGAGAGAGAATGTGTGTGTTGGGGGGGGCAGGAAAGGCACGGCCCATACAATGGCCCCACAGTGCAAGGCTTCAATCAGCTGCAGAATTACCTTTCTCAATATGAAGCAGTCAGACAGTCCTTCCTCCTCTTCTTCCCCTTGAGTTTGAGTGTGTGTACTGGATAGACAGTGTTTGGGTGGGGCAAATCTGGCCTTTGACCTGGTTCCGGTATTGGGGGCATGGGGGCGTGTTGATGAAATGATGTTTTTGAACAGCTTACTGAATCCCCTCAGCACAAAACTGTACACATGGCAAGTTGGCAGGAGCAGCCTTGGACTTTGAGCAGATGTTTAGTCCATTGTGTTCCACCGGCTGTCAGATCTTCAAGCTCTCACCGGAAATTCCACTCCAATCAAGTCTGGGCAAACCTCGATGAGTGTCTCATTGGCAGCTAAAGAGAAAAAATTTCTCTTCATCCGAACGGAGGAGTGTTGCTTTGTTTCGGTGGCACAGGATCAAAGCTCAGCCGCAGAGCTGGATTCATTTCTACTTCTACTGTGATCCATTCACCGGAAGCATGAAAAGATTAATCTGGTCTCCTGTTTGCTCATTTACAAATAAGCACTATTGATTGGCGTGACTGCAACACCTCCATTGAGGAATTAGTTGCACACTGGTGTCCCTCTGAGGTGAGGGTTTCAGTTATCTGAGTTTGGTCGTGGTGCATTTGCTGCCATTGTGCATCAATGTTTTGTATCAGTATTGGCAGTGTGTATGTGTACATGACACAGAACATATAGATAGCATTGCCTGGCTTCAGGGTGCAGAGACACATCATTTCAGCACAGATCTAGGCTTGGTGGAATGTTAACCTGATCAAAACCATGGCAGGATTATAAAAGCAAAGCTGTATTTGGGTACAGTTTCCCCTCATGTAATTATCTGCTGGCACAATCCCCACAGCCTCAGTGTGAACAGTACTCACTCACTGACCCTGGAGAACTAAACGCTAATGTTGACCAGATGTACTGAGTCACTGATTAGATTTTGGCCCCCCATTTGCTCAGCATAATGCCCGCCGCAAGCTGTCAGGGGACACTTCCGCAAACTTAGCTGGAATGCTAACTGATGGTTTCACGTCTTCCCCGTGTTTACATCTACATATGTGGCCGTGCACGGCATGACACCCAGACGCCTCGATGTAATTGAAATCATCGCCATCTTTCTTTAAATAAGCACTTTGGGAACGCTGTTACTGCATTTACTTATACCACATTGTTTTCTATCTATATAGGGCCATGCACAATAGCAGAAGAGTAAGGGATTTGAGTCTGTGCATCAACAAATATTGCACACAGCAGAGTGAGCCATCCCCCATTATATGGTTTTTCGTGAGTTTTCTTCAGTGGTGCAATGTACCAAAAATGCCCACTTCCTCACAGGCCTATGCCATCTTGTTTTATCCGCCCACATAGCAGCCGCAGTAACTGTTATGATGTGAGCATAAGCAGTAGCTCATGCGAAACTAACCAGACCAAATCAATTCTATAATTTTTCTGTGCATGTGGAATTAAAGCAGCAAATTTAAGCGTGTGCTTCAATGTGCTGAGTTTTCTGGAGGTGTCATAGGCCTAATTCAATTCAACACCTAGGATGTGAGGTTCCCTTTTGATAACCCCATACCTGCTTTCACCTAACCCCCTAAATAGGTTCCCATCCTAAGATGTCACAAGGGATAATTACTGTGTATCAGATCCCTGTTTATTGGTGAATGTCATCTCTCCATATAGAATAATGTAATAATAATAATTTTCTGTGGAGTCAGCTTTTTCAGCAGTGACCGTAAACTGCCACTAGGGTTCTGCATTCAGAGGTCATGTACAATCCCCACCCTCCTTTCTAATGTTTATGGCACCAGCTTCTACCACTTTCACTGCTCTACCTTGTGGATCAGATGAGACTAAACAGGTGGAGTGCTGAAACAAGCAGAGACTGCTGCCCAGTTACTCCACTGCACAGGGGGATACTATTCAAAATGGAATTGGACCCAATTAAATGATCAGCGGCATCTATCAACCCATTCCCCTGATCAACAGCAATGTCAGCTATTGGGTTTGCCCCATGATGAATGCATTTTGCATGTAGCAGTGGCCCAAAGAAAACAGCTAACCTGCTGCTCCATTTACCAAAGATTTTAAGCAAAAAATAGAATGATGCACAAATATCTGAACTGAAAAAAGCCACACTCAGCAGCATTATAAGTGCTTTTAGAAGACTGAATTAGGTTACACTGAGTTCTGGATGCTCAGCTTTAAATTGCTCAAATAACACATTATGAGACAACAATGTCCGATACAAACATCGCCTCATGATTTACGTACATTCTGAGAGATGACTTGCTCCTGAATGTATTTGTACTTTGAATTGCAAAGCTTAAAGAGAGGATTTGCATCCAGAGACGGCATATACTACTGTCGCCCCTGAAATATAATGTCACTATGGTAACAAGAAAAAATAAATATGGATTTTGCCTGGGTTGTATGGAGCGTCTGTATACAAGGCCTCCGTGTGTTCCCTGAGAGTTGGCAGGACGAACGGTGTGACTACAAGTGTCTGCACAGAAGATTAAAAAGTCCAATATTTGCATTGGGAAATTTATTAGATGAGTGTTCTGGTGGCTGTGCTGGTCGGACAGACACGCTGGGCGACCCTCCCCTCACCTCTTACTTCAAACAACACAATGTTAGGACAGACTAGAAATGTGGCTGTTGGTGAAAAGCCAAACAAGAAATCAGAGTGTTTATAAATGCAGTGCAGAATGCACATACCCTTCCTTACTCTGTGGAAATCCTTCTGCTCCATGGATTCAGGAAGTTTGTAGTTTCATGCTCATTGTTCATAAGAAGGATTTTTTAATGATTTAATTGAATGGTTGTGTATAAGGGGATCAAATTCTCACATGCTCATGCACATTTATCATCCTAACATGCGTCTTTTCTATTTAAAAGAGAATGAATTCTGAGGATTGTTTCTGACATCCTGGGCTCTGTGGCCCCCAGTTGATGGTGGCTGCTGTACATGAGTCATGTCCCTTGGAAGACATCATATTCCTCTCAGGGTGTATGAAAATGAGGCCCTCATAACATTGCAGAGCATGGGAAAAAAATCAATATTGATAATGTTTCTAATATGATACAACCTCCCTCCTTCTGACTGTCTGATGGTTTATCTTGGCACTTTGAGGAGGCAAGTTTGAGCGAGTCATGGTTTATTAATGGATTTGGGTTGTGGCCTGAGGCAAACACCACTGCAACAATCCAAAGTTAGTTGTATGGGCTACCCTCTCACTCAACTTCCTGCTCTGGTAGAACTTCATGCTTCTTGCTACAACAGGTAGGTTTTTATGTTGGAGCTGTGGGCAGCAGGGCTGCTTAGTGATTACAGTGACCATCCCATAATGGAAAGGTTACAGGTTTCTCTGGAACAGCTCTATTTCCTGTCAAGACATTGGACCCCTTAAGTGGTTACTCATTGTAAGTTGGATAAGAACGTCAGGTAAATGCCAAGAATGTAAAATATAAATCGATCCTTTGGACAATCCCTTCTCCAGTGTGTGGATGGCCATTACATCATGTATCTCATTGTGTGAGAGCCATAGGCCTGCAATCAAAGCAGGAACAGCACATGTAATGAAGCCATCAAGCTGAATCTTCTTTCATGATAGAGATGAGCCAGGTGCACAACCTTTCAAAGAAAGTGATGGAATAATTCTGCACTTTTTTTCAATATACCACTGGCTGAGTTTTCACACTTGCTGCAGAGGGCTCAGGGACTTCAAAAGCACAGATCCTAGTGCAGTTTATTGTCACCGTGATGCAAAAACATGGAAAGAAAGGCATGTCCCTTGCCTTGAGGACTCTATACTCCCCTGCAGATGATCGTTCCCACATTGCTCTCTTTGAGGTTGTTGGCTGTCAGTGGCAGGCTGCTTGGATTATATTTTAGGGCTGTGATCTGCTTAGAGCAGGCAGACAGCCCACACACAGACCTCATTTAGCCCTGGGTGTGTACACAAAAGAGTTCCTGTACACAAACAGAAGTCCAGACTCTATCCTAAGGTGGAAGGTCAAGGGGCATCTATGGCATGTTCCAGTGTTGTTTTAACCCCTACGGTGTCAATCAGATACAGACATTTCAGTCGACGAAAAGGTGTCTTGCAGAGGTGTAGTGTCGGACGGTCTGCACGTAGATATCTGGTCTATATGTCAGATTGGGATTTCAAATAGGGTGGGTCCTCCTTAATCTGTGATTACCTTTTCACCATGCAATTTTATGTAATTCTATGGCACTTACAGCAACAGCCTGGCAGCTGCGTGGGTGACATATTCAAACACATCTGCTCTCTAAAAGTGGTTGTGTGTCTGGACCAACGGCACTACAACACTGGTTGTTGAAGCATCGAGTTATTAAGCAACGAGTCGGACAGCAACAGAAATTGTGCAACTACATGTGTTGTGTTGCAGCGGTTCCCAGGGTGAGGTGTGAAGACCACCTGAGTTCCTTGAGGGTATTTCACAAGGTCTACAACAGAGTTCCTCAAATCTGGGCCTCGGGGTCCAGAGTGCTGCTGGTTTTCTCTCCTACCAGGAAGTTACTTGCATTCACCTGGCATCCCAGGTCTTAATCAATCCCTGATTAGAAAGCTAGAATGGAAACCACCTGGCAGAATAGAAAACCAGCAGTACTCTGGACCCCGAGGCCCGGACTTGAGGACCACTGGTCTACAACATGATGATGAAGCTTGAGGTCACTATTATTCCATTCACTAGACGTTAGACAGTGAGAGAATGTTAAAGGAATGTCTACCCTGATCAGTCTCAGTCTCCCCATCTTTCACAATCTAGGAGCTGTGATTCTGCACTCGTTTACCCTCAGTTACTAAAATAAAACCAGAGACACTAGGGATCCAGTAGGGGACAAACATTTACTAAACTGGGTTCCTTGACATAATGCATGTCTCATAATAACATAATGCGTTGTCATGACAACGTCCAGGAACCACTGCCATATTCTATTCTGATTAGATTCAATGAAACCTTCATGATACTGTGGGGAAATTGGGTCATCGCAGCAGCTGAGAATAGGACAGGACTGAAGATAATACAAAATGAATAGTTGCATGAAACAATAACAACACACAACCGTATGTAATTCAGCAAAATAGTAAATAGATGCACAACACCAGCAGGATACCATTAGGACCACAGTATTAGGCTAAGACCTGCAGTGGAGCATTTAAAAAGCTTGTGTTATGTCCCCAAGAAATGCAGATTGATATTCTGCCCCACTGCAGCAACTGTACCCGGCATGTTTATTTTTGATAAGAGCTGTTGGGGAATTTAGTGCCCAAAATGAAAACTCCAGAGAAATTTCTCATCATCACAGAACTGCCAATTTTTCAATAAGCAGGAATTATGCATGAGCAGATGTCTCGATATGAGTGGCCTCTATGGTATTGCATTTTTTGCTTGTATTTTTCGGAGAATAGTCAGCTTTGTGGTTGAACAAAAACGATCCAATTCTACTCTGTCATTGTTGCTTTTATCCATTGAAAGTAAATTGAATGGAAAAAAGGAGCATCAAAATGTCTCCTCACCCATAAAAGGCTACAATGGAATTACTATCGTCTTCCCCTCCCAGGATCAGTTCTCAAGATCTTCACTTATAGTTTATCACGAATATTACCAGCTGCAAATATTATCAGCTGGAATCAAAATGATGTCATCAATGCGTAACATAAATTTACTAATAAAGATATCTAAAACCTGCATGCTATGCTCACATGGTATCTTTATTGATTTCACTTAGCAAGACAATCTTTCAACCCTGCTGCAGTTATTAGGGTTGAAATGTCGTCTTGCTAATTGAAATTAATAAAGATAATAATGTGAGCATAGTACATAATATATTTATTTGATTTCACTTCAGCCCAGAACCTATGGATGATGTGCGTGTGACTAAAACTTCACTAACATAGGTTTGCTACCTCCAAGGCGCTGGAAAAGCTGCATGAATCATGGGAAATGTTTCCAGTGTTGGGCTGATTCATCTGAGCTGCGTTAGGAAAGGCCTGAGGTTTCCACTCCGACATCTGGAGTCAGCTTGGTCGGTTAGTAGCATCGCCAGAGCTGGAGGCTTTAATCAAAATGTCCTTCTACTTCCCTAACCTAATATAGACAAAAACAGCGGCAGTGAAAGAATGCAAGCGCTCTGGATGTATTGCAATTATTCAAGTTTTCAAGAATGCCCACTATGTGATCTGAAGTCACTCTGCTCTCTGATGAAGGCCAGTGGAAGTGAAGGGATGGAGAAAGCAATCTCTTATCAAATAAGCATCTTTTGTGTTTGTGCTCTGCAACTCTCCAGCTCATGGGAACGTTTAGCAAGTTCTAATGTTGAACTACATAAGCCAGACATGAAGTCGTGTGTGTGTTAAAACTCACATGTGTTAATTTTAGATATACATATCATTTTCTCTCAGAGACTCTGCTATTTTTACAAATACAGTCACACATGACTATGACTCAGAAATGTTAAATATAGAGGAATCCACTGCTAGTGTAGGAACTCCCTCTAGCCCGGAGGGTGTATGACTCACAAACACAAGACCACAGTGGTTTATCATGAGACATCGGACCTAATAATCTCTGTGCACTTCCAATTAGCTCTCAACTGTAATAACGTATTAACAGCTATACCCGTCAGCTTTAGCAGCACGTATATGTTCAATAACATAGAATTTTCTGAGATAATCTATGGAGCAGTTTATTATTACAGACTTGATATGAAAAGCTATGACACATTAACTAAGTTTTTGGCAATCGGAAGGGTCTCAAAACACTTGACTATGACTTTGTGACTTTACCAAGAATGTAAAATAAGTTTCTTTATTTTCTATGAACATACTGACATAAATATGAGCATCCCCTTCGTCAACCAAATAGCTTGCATCCTACTCTATCATTTCCCCAACATGGCAGCGGGAGGCTGCCGTCAGGAGAGCTACTTTTCACAGCATGTTGACAGGGAGGCGGATCAGCGCCAGCTCCCATCCTGTTGAAAATCTTCATCAGCACCGTCAAGGGACCACAAAGTGTTCTGAGTAATTTGACGCCAGACGGCCTCATCAGAGGCTGGGTTCAGACAGAATCAAGGGGGCTGGGGATAGCACCGGGCATGGGATCTGGCAGATGACAGTCTGGAATAGATTGCACCAGATAAATATAGCCAGGCGGGAGAACCACCAAAAGAACACATTGAGTCACATGGGGATGACGAAGAAGGAAGGCGGGGGAGAGGGTTGACTTGGGGTTCCAGGGTGGGGATCTGTATGTGTGTGTGCGTGTGCGTGTGTGTGTGTGTAAGGGCATATGTATGTGCTGTGGTTCACACAGATCCCAGTGTTAGGGGGCCAAAGCCATGTCGTCATCCTCCTGGTTATGGAGGCTTAAAATAACCAGAGGAAATGATCTGTCCCATGAAGTTTGGTTTGAATGACTGTACAGCCTTCTCCAGTAGCACAGAGCAGTGAGCGGCTGCACGGCTGAGGCAACCAAGCCCCTTGTGCAATCAGTCTTTTCAAGGTTGTGTCTTTTACTCATTTACGGCATTAGACAAGGAAACAAACAGCGAAAGTGAATGTTTTTAATAAAATACTGGTGCTACATCTGGTGGAGAAGAAAGGAGAGGAACATCATGAAACTTTTACAACAGCAGCTGAACTCACCAAAGTAAACAAATAAACAGCCAAACCAGAAAAGATGCAGATGACAGAAGCACCAGGAACAGCCCATATTTCTCTGGCCAACTATGCAGTCCGATTCGCCATATTGTGCCAGATTGGATTGTGGGAATGGGCCCTTGAAGAATGAGAAGTTATGGAATAGGGAAACTGACCACATTTGACCCCAGTGCATCGAGTCACTCTGCTGCCAAAAATGTGAACTAGCATTCCAAACATTCTCTTCGGGACAAACCTCCATTTATGTAAGTGACCACAGAAAAGCAGTGAGGATGATTTGAAGCATTGTTGAGTACAGCTAAGCTTTGGTGCAAAGTCAAGTTGGATCACAGTGCTCTCATGGTTTTTTTTTTTTAGGTTTTTTTTTAGCGATCCTCTATTCTCTTTTCACATGTCCTCCTCCATGGGGAGTTCAGAGAGTATAGGGACGCAGAATGGACGCTCAGGAGCCTCCTGGTTCAAAGACACGCCTCCTGCTCACTACACGACTGCGCTGCCCAACATATCTGGATATGTAACTTTCACACAGCTTCGAGAGATAGCTGGAAAATGTATGCTCATGGGGTACTATTAATATTTAGGCATGATGATCTAAGGTTACAGTACCATGGAGAAGTTGCCTCAGCAAAGCAAGCTTCAATTTCTTCTTTTGAAATGCACCAAGGATACACATGGCCTGTTCACATATTCCTTTCTAATAGCAATGCGGGCCAATCCTTGGTTAAGTAACCTCCAGAGAACAGCTAATTTGCTGTGTGTGAAGGAGCAACTCGCTACTCATAAGGTGTAGCCACTGGATGGCAATTAGCCTAAGGCCAGCCTAAGGGGAAAAATGGAGCTTGCTTTTTATGGCTTAATGCACACAAATTTATAAGGAGAATTAGCAAGCTCACACTGTTTCTTTTCCCCTTCTCCATTAAACAAATACAAACTAACCTTGTCAATGACTGGAAAGGAAAAATAATCGAGTAATAAGAAAAAGTGCTTGAATAACGGCATTACCATTTACAATAGTCATAGCTGACTGAAGGGAAGTTCTATACAGAATGGGTTTGGGTCCCTGGGGTGTATTTTGTCTACCGACACCCACCATTTTGGTTTCCATGTCATCAGGTCTGTGAAACTCAATATACACTGAAAATATTAGGACCACCTGCTCTTTCTTGGTGACCAGGTGAATTCAGGTGAAAGTTATGATCGCTTATTGATTTTACCAATTAAATCCACTTCAATCAAGAAGGGGAGCTGCAGATGAAGGGGAGGAGACAGGCTGAGGAAGGATTTTTAAACCGTGAGACAATTGACACATGGATTCTGTACAGGGTGGTCCTAAGGTTTCATATAGACAGACATTAGCAGATAGCCTAAATGTTATGGGATAGGGTGGTCAAAGTTTAAAATCAATCAATCAATCAATCAATCCTTCAACACGTTTTCTCTAAACCAAACTGGTGTTTTCCATTTTGCAGCTGGACACTATCACATCATAAACCATACACTGCATCACTTTTTTCGGGTGCGGTGTGCTCAGGGAATTGATATCACAGAAATACAGTTCGATACAATCAACCGGTGGTTAGAGAGAAATATAAAACCGGGTGAGTTCTGAAAAGGAACACCAAAATGTTTTCCCATGTCTGGAGAGGTAAAGATTCACTTTCAGTAATACTGTCATGCTAGGTATTTTAGTGGAAGTCTCGGAGCTAACTTATCCAACAGCTGCTGCAGAGAGGACTTACAGTACGATCCAACATGCAGCTACTTGCGAGCACAAATATGTTCCTGGCAAGTGAAAGTGGAATTCGCTGGAGTTCATTGCCATGCTGAGGCCATGGATCTGAAATCCAAAAGCATTTGAATGTGTATCAAGGTAGAAGAAGCTTTGCTTGCACTTTTAACTTTTAACTGTAACTAGTCA
This sequence comes from Monocentris japonica, assembly GCA_900323365.1. Lineage (NCBI taxonomy): Eukaryota > Metazoa > Chordata > Actinopteri > Trachichthyiformes > Monocentridae > Monocentris > Monocentris japonica. The sequence goes on along the minus strand of OOFE01000308.1, from coordinate 8,806 downwards.
TACAGAGAGAATCGCTGGGTACACAATCTCATCTGAATTCCCACAAAGCACAGCTGCATCTCTTACCTATTTCACCACTTCTAATCCCACAATCACCATAAAGAATCCACTCTCAGGTTTTATTGCAATAACAACTGTTATTGCAATAAAACCTGTTGTGTAGTTCAGTTTAAATGTCATTGTTAGGAATGTACTATGGAAATTCATTGTAAAACAGAAAGCATTAGTTTTTAAACACATGGCGTTACTGCAGCCTTCTCTCTCCCACTGGGTAGCCTTCAGCCTCTTACATACGCCCATTTTGGACCACCATCTCTTCCTCATTCAGTTGTCTTTCCACTGGCTTATTGGGAAGAATATTCACCTCTAGACAGCAATGTAAAGAAGGATGTTCTCAAGGTTATTGTTCATTTAGGAAAGCCATAGATAAGTGAAATCCAGTCCATGTTCTAACGTGTTTCCTATTCCCGGTGGTCTCTGGGAAATTCGAGATAGTGTATTACTGCCAGGGAATGTTCAGTCATTATCTGACATCTGCCTCTGTGGATGCTGGTGAGCATTCCTGAGCCAGTCATTTCAGCTGAGTGGATACAGTTCAGGAGCTGATACAGGCAAATATTGCTGCAGTATGTTCAAGTGGAGTTGAGAAGCAATCCCAGCTACATAGAAGAGTCACAGAAGTTGGGATAGCCCAATATGGAGCAAGACTGATGCTGGAGAAAAAACAGTGTCTTGTACTTGCACACATCAGTAGTACACATCTTTCCTATCTAGAAATGGACAGATAAAAAACATAGTAATTCCTGTATTTCACTTGCAAATGCCTCCCTTTGTTTAAATGTGTTTGTTTGTGTTACTGTTTTTATTCCAACTTGTACTATTTCACAGGTAGGAACTTCATTCTGGTAATGTTATTTCCATTTTTACACCACTATTGCTGCTCAACAGCCATTTTCCAAAGCATGTGGTTTTGATCCCGTATGGTGGCTTATGGGGAATCTTACTATCGGCTGTATTATTTGCTCAGATAATGGTTTTACCTTGACCATAACAGACCTGACCTGCCCTCTTTTAAAGACGAGCCATAGACTATTAGATGGTGGTCTCCATCTGAACCCGTTCTTGACTCCTGAATCACATCCCTCAAAAGTGAGATCATTTGTCAGTCTGTGCAGAGAGGAGAGTTGGATAATGTATAACTAACTAAAAAAATATTCCTTTTTTATGAATGAGGCTTTAACTGTGACCATGTGTTCTGTGTTACTGGGATATTTCCTTGCCTATGATTCTTGGTGTTTAGCAGCAAAGAAAAGGGGCTCCAGGGCCTTGTTGAGTTAAATTGCGAAAATGGCCTCAACATCACTCAAATAAGTATAAGCAGTGAGGCTTACCAGTGCCAAGGTTTTATATGGGGATACTGTATAGTTTAGTCAACAGCTTTGAAGACATGAAACATTCATTGTACCAGGAGGACGAGGTGGTAGTGTAGTCTGGACTAGAGCTTGACATTGATTGCCAAATTCAACAGGACCTGCACTGTGCTGCCCCGCCCCGTCCGCCCCGTCCCGTCTTACCCTGCCTTATTCAATTTGGAGTGCATGTACGTGTATGTTTCATGTTTTCAAGAAGCTTTACAAGAAGGTTTAGAAGAAGGTGTTTCATTGCAGTTTCTGGGACTTTTGCTTTAATACATAATATACTGTGAAGAGCAAACACAGGGATGACCTGCAACAAAGGTTGTGAACCACATTTGAACCCGTGACTTTGTGAGTGCGCAGCATGCAGCTTGGGTCCACCGAGCCACAAGGACACTCTAGAATATGTTGTATCTCTGTGGTTTGACTGAGATACCCAAACAGTTGGTTTGGAAGCCGCACAGCTAAACATCCTCATGTAAATGCATCATTCACGCGTTCCATACTTTGGATATACTTACTGTGCAGTGTTCTGGATGCATTTCTTCCCATGAGCCTTATTCTTGGTGAATCAAGCGCATCTGTAGAACATCTGAATGCCAGCTGGATGGCACGCCTTTGGCAGGATTATTGAGAATCAGTGCGTTTCAGAACAGCCTTCATTAGTAGTTAGCAGTATGGGCTGCTTTATTTGGCCTGTGGAATTCAATCCTACCACCTCCTTTGAATTCTAATAAACAAATGTAAACATGCTCTATACACATCGCTAACATCCTGTAACATCCAGGATGCTGCTGCTCAAGACCTCTTAAACAGAGTGCAAATGTTAAGAAAGCAGTTATTAATGGCTCAACTTTGACAACTGTGAATTTTATGTGTTAGACATGATTTCACGAGGCATATAAAGGATTACTTGTTCAGATATAATGTGAGACGTTTGAGCTGGGTGCTTACCAAAGCAACATTTTCTAATGGATCTCCATATTGTATGATTCCTTGGATATGCTGTATAGGGCTGCGAGTCCACCGGGAGCCTCTCTTCACAGCGCAGGCTTCTTTTAGATATTTTCAGCGGGAAGAATGTCTCGTTGTGTGTTCCCACCAGCGCTGAGAGATAAGCATGTTATAAATGCTCAGAGCACCGAGAGCTTGAATTTAAAAGTGCTTAATCTTTTAGTAAAGGGGTGACAAGCTTCAAATGGGTTCTCAATAGTCACGTAGCAGCCGCAGAAGCCATGAACAGCATTTCCCGTGAGCAACTGTTCAGCGCTGCAGCTAGAAAAGAGGTGCTTAGTGTACACATGGACTTCCTCCCTACAGACAAACATTACAGCACATTCCTCCGTTGACTTTTCTGTCAAACTGAATGCTCGCTTGTACTTTGTGCGCGCTTTAATTTAACTACAGCTTCTCATTGAGCATGACTGTTGCAGTTAGCACTGTCACATCAGATAACTGAAGCAAACTGAACGCTATTAAGGTCTTATGTAGTTGTGCTGTCGCAGTGAAAGTGACGTCTCTGGAAACAAGACCAACGCCCTGACACTACGCCAAGGCCTTCTGGTGAAACAACCTCGAGAAGGAACTCTTTTCCCTAAAATACATCTTTCGCTGTTGACCAGAAAATCCCCTCCTCCGACTGGGTACATTGCGTACTCTTTCTTTGAGTCTTTCTTTCCATTTGTCCTTTCCTCTGCTGTAGTTAGTCAAGTGTCTGTTGGGGCAGATTTTTGAGGACACAAAGACTCCTTTTACAGTAGTCATCTGAAAAATAAGTTTTTGTGCCATGTTTGGTTTTCTTTTTT
>OOFE01000307.1:1896-21786 GCA_900323365.1 Monocentris japonica | reverse complement strand
CTTCCTGACCTTGGCAGTGACACAACTGTGCCATGCACTTTATACTTACAAACAATTGTTTTGCACAGTTGATTTTAGGACCTGTAGCTGCTTTGAAATGGCTCCAAGTGACTTTCCTGACTTGTTCAAGTCAATGATCCACTTTTTCAGTGGATCACTGAACTCCTTAGACTTTCCCATTGTAGCGTTTGTGGCTGAGTCTGAGCGTATCAAACAGGACCTATTTAAACTGGCTCAGAGAAGTCACCAGCTGTAGTCAATCGTAATCACTCACAAGAAGTTAAGAGGCCATGCCACAGAGCAAATTTGATTGACACAACTTTCTACATCACCAAAACTGATAATTCAAGTTGCTGCATGTATATTTTTCACCCAGCAGATTTTGTCATATTTCCAGAAGAAAATATAATAAATTTATGAAAGAACAAAAAATTCATGAATGTTTTTTGTGACAAAGAAGTATGTGCTCCAATCATTCATCACAGAAAAATAAGAGATGTAGAAATCATTGGAAACTCAAGACTGCCATGATATACATGTTCTTTACAAGTGTATGTAAACTTTTGACCACAACTGTGTCTGTGTCTGTCCGTGAAGAACACTCAACAGTTTACCTGCATCCACGTGTTGAGTGTGAGAGCAAACAGCATTGTGTTGCAAATGTGTTATTGGTAGTGGGCTGTTGGCCCATGCCCATGTTGCTACATATTGTTCAAGGTTTCCCTATGGGACACAGTGTTATGATAGAAATGCATCAACATTTCAATCTTCCAGGGATTCCAGGACGATTGTGCAAGTGTAATGATAACCAAGGAAGACTGCCTTAACTCCTCTCTCATTTTATTGCATCATTTTGGCTGCTTTCCTGGAATGTGAGTGTAGTCCCTAGATAATGGAGCCTTCATTATCATACAAGAGGGCCCTCCTTATGGGATCACGGTATCAGACAAATTGGATAAAGCAGTGAAAAGGAAACATTAATTTGTACTTAGTGGATGAGAGGGAGAGAGAGGGGGAGAAAATGAGACAGTGAGAGAAAAGCCTTGCCTGGCACTCTCGACACTCCGAGACCTTGGTGTTCCATTGGCCTCATCCTTCCTTCACCTCTCCTCCACCTGAGGGCTGAGGAAAAACATTAAACATTAACATGAACAGAGCATGTACTAGCTCATAGTGTGTCCTACTTATTAAATATGGGGATGTAGGAAACTCATCACAATTCACCGTGGCAAAGATTTCTACATTCAAGTGGATTTTCGGAGCAGTAATATATTTGGAAATGTCCTGTACAAAAGACACCTCAGTTCTCTGTCTCTGGAGAGCAAAGGCAAAGCCAGAAATTTTGGTGTAGCTATAAAGAGTGCAATCTAAATTTTACATGCCATGTCAATCATTTCACAAGGTCAGCTTTCTAGCATCTAAAAATACTTCAAAACTAAAGGATTTTCTGTCAAAAGCAGACTCTGAAATACCAGTGCATTCACTCATAACCAGTAGACTAGCCTACTGTAATGGTCTTTTTGCTGGCCTCCCAAAAACAGCTGTGCGGCAACTGCAGTAGATTCAGAATGCTGCTGTGCGACTTCCTACTGGTACTAAAAAGACTGAACACATTAAACCTGTCTTTAGATCTCTGCCCTGGCTCCCAGTCAATACTAGAATTGACTTTAAGATTCTGCTACTCGTATATAATGCTCTAAATGGCCTCCCACCACAGTATATAAAAGACATGCTTATCCGATATGAACCAGCAAGAATTCTCAGGTCTGCAGGCAATGGCCTTTTAACCATGCTGCGTATTCATTGTAAAGCTTTTCCCCTGCTGCTTTCTGTTTTTATGCTCCAAGCAGATGGAATGCTCTGCCTGAGGACCTGACAGATTCTCCAACATTGAACTCTATTAAAAGCAGATTGAAATAATTTCTCTTAATTCAAGTGTGTATGTGTATGTCTGCATGTGTTTTAATGTAAAGCACATTGTAATGACTTGTCTTGACTTAAGGTCTTACCTGTTTATAGATGTATTTTTGTCAGATAACATGATAATGTAATTATGTCCAGAATTCTGACTAATATCAGTATATCCATCTTGATATTTGGGTTTCCATTATGATATGGTATTACATGTAACAGATCTTAAAGGGAATATTTGAGTAGCCATACATATCAGAACATGAAGGTACATGTAAACACACCCATTGTGCCAATCAAGAAAAACAAAGCAATTTGTCAGATCAGCTGATCAAGTAGTTGACCAAAACCAGTAGCAATATATTTGACCCTTCCTCCCTCATCCACAGTCCGTTGCACTCAGCCCGCTGTGTGTGCTGCTCAGACAGGGGGCTGCCTCCCCCCTTCCCCTTGACGTTCTTCCATTTGTCACTACAGGGTGATCCCTCAGTTTAAGTGAATGTGATGAAGATGGTGGCAGGCCCACTGTGGACCCAGCAGGGCCCTCTATGCTAAAGTGCCATGATCAATCACAGGTTTATGGGCCAAAATGCCTTGTTGACATCTGACTGGGGAACACAGATCCCTCCTACATGACCTGAGACAATAAACATAAATCTAAAAAAATAGCTTGTACAATATTTCAGTCATATATGAAACAGCATTTACATGCACAGCACATATGCACACAGATTAACAGTAGAATCTGAAGGCAGTGTGTGGTGTGCAGAGATTAAAGTATTCACTACATCATTCTTGCCTTGGTAGGAGTTAATACCTCAGACTGTTATTTGGCATGCTTTTTGAAATACCTGGTATCCATTTTGTGTTGATTTATCTTTGCCATAGGCTTCCAGTGTATCTAAAAATGTACTTTGAAGTGAAAATTCATTGCAGCCTGAGGCCACTCTTGACTGTTCCAAAACCCAGATTGTAAACAAGCGGTGACTGGGCTTTTGCCATCAGGACTCCTAGACTTTGAAACAAGTTGCCTGAGGAGCTTAGGCAGGCTAAATCTGTATCATATTTGAAATCACTTGCTAAAGGATTTTTTTTAAGTTTTGTGCCAATCAAGGTTGCCCCTCTCCTTTACATTATTCCTGGTGGTGTCTGCACACAGTCAGAGTAGTTGGGTTGGTTTTCCTACCTTCAGCCATTTCCAAGCTAGATAATCCATGAGTACACATGAAGCCTTGATTTGGTTTCGTCAAAATGTCTTTGTTTTATCATTATTTTACTGTGCCTGTTTTCATATCAGTGTGCATTATGTTACACACTGCTTACTACAGGAAGAAATATAAGCCTCTGCCGGGAAATAATCCCTCAAAAATGTGTTGCAAACTTTATTGTCACATCCATGTCTTCTTATTTGGCCGTGTTTGTTAGTTCAAAAAACTACAAAGACACAGATATTCTCCTTTAAAAGTCATTTTCATAGGCTTTTTGTTCTTTACCCTGTTGTAAAGCACTCTGTAGCTGTGATTTGAAAAACTATATAAATAAAGAAAACAACGAGTTAAAACAGAATCAGTCTAAGTACCACATGACCATATATAGGTTACGTTAGATTTGAACAGAGCTCTCTCCTAAAACTAGACTATAGTCTATGGTGTCAACAAGTGACACTTTCTGAGGAAGTGCTACTGACCATGAAAATGAGCAGACCTTGTGCAAGCTGTGTCAGGACGCAGGGAGGTACAATTTCAGATTCTTGTACACATAATTTATCCTGATAATTTCACCCTATGGCTAAAACAACCTGAGTTATTACCTCGTAACGTTGTAAGAATTAAGCCCACATGTCAAAATGATGGCATTGTCCTTAAAAGGGGTACGCTACCCATTCCATCTTACACTACTTTCTTCCACTAACAAACGTCAGCTTTAACAAAATAAGTGTTATAGAACTAGGCCATTGGGTGACTGTATGTGAATGTAATGTTCTCATTCTTCAACAACTTTTGGTAGATATTTGTGTCTTTAGAATTCTAAAAAAATAACATTAAGAGTTATATAACAACCTGTTCCCTGGCTACTGAGAAAAAAAGTATACTTATATGTACATGGTTTATCAGCAACAGAACAGAAACCACACAAGAAAAAAAGTCTAGGCAAACAAATTCTGTGTAAGCAAAAATGCAGCTTGGAAGCTACCAGACACACTATATCCTGTATGAGAGAGCAATGTCCACTGTGAAACACTGAATAATCTTTTTGGGAGAATGTGTAAGTTTTTCCTGTACTTGGATATTGATGGTATGGATATTGCACACTCTGGCTTGTTTCTGGGCTTTGAAGTGCCGTCTTAGATATGGGTAACTATCTATTGTATATACCTGTGAGTGGTCACCTTAAAACCTTAAAATCATTGCTCTGGACCAGGGACGGAGTGGAACTCATTTTCAGCCCGGGAGTTTCATGCCTCAGACCAGCCCACTTCCACAGGCTCATCCAACCTTACCAGGGGCTCAGATGGACAGAGAGGGCCAGTATGCCTAAGCGTGACTACATGTTATTGTTCCGCCCACCTTATACAAACATATCATGAAATACCCTGCATCCCCAGAGCCATCCATGTATTTATCTGCTGATAGTATCATATTGATAGACCTCTTTTGCCTCTGGCATTTGGAACACTATGCCTTCACATGCTTCATTTGGAATTTGGTATCAGGGCTCTGAGGATGATAAGTAAGTCCGTCTGTGTAAGTGTTGTTGTAACTCAGACTTTTTTTTATGATCTAGAAGATATAGTTATAAGAAGTTATAATTTTCTTACCCCTAAACTACATGAAAAAAATGCATATTTTTAGATTTAAAGTACCCAAGATACTTGATCATTTACCCTGACATTTTTATTTGTTAGCAATAACTGCACATAATGCAAATAGAACACAGTACATTTATTATATATTAGACCGGCAGAAAAATGTTTTTTAAGTCCACAAAACTATCATTTGAACTGTAATTGTATTATATATGTACTCAAAAAGGTTTCTCAAGGCCCCAAACCATCTTTGTAGTATGTTCCATACTGCTGTAATCAAGCATTGCCTAAATCCTTAGAGTGATTTTTCAGCCCCTCCTCCTATTGTTTACATGTTGTTTTTAGTCTGTCAGACTCCGACACCATTAAAACGTGTCATACGTGTCATTCTAAAACTAACCTGGAATTGACCAATTCGGGAGGGGCTGCTCTCATCCCCTCGCGGTGTGTGTGAGGTGGAGAGAGGTGGAGAGAACATACATGATGATGAGGCAACATACTGTACATGATGATCAAGTCATACATAGATCTCTCAACCCGTCAATGGCCCACCATCAACCAGCAGCCCACCGGGAATCTTGGGGCGATGCAATATCAATGAGGGTGCGATGTCATCAATCATGGATTGTACCTTTAACAGAGAAGATGCATTTAGAGATACATTTCAAAGCTTGTGTTTTATAGTGTCTGGGGCATCTTCATTTTGACAATTATCACAATTATCCTCCAATCATGTGTGCCACCGCTTCTGTAATGATACGAGTCTAATTCCATTTGCAGCATGATCAGCCCACCCCAATTTGCCACCATCATTTAGTTTGAATGTTCCTCATTAACGATATGTGAAATTAGCTATGTGCTATAGTGTGCTGGCTACCAGTCTGGCTAAATATCAGCGTACTAAATGTGGGTAGTAGTTTGAAAGAGGGATATAGGACATTTTGCTCATTGGTAGGCACACTGAACTTATGTGTGGAAAGTGATATGTGTATTTTACTTCTATTGCATGCCTTGCATGGTGAACATTGCATGACAGAAGTTTGAGTTCAATATTGACTTCAATTTTACTTCTCCATCACTGAATAATTCTTGCATTTTCCATGGAGACGATAAAAATATGAACATCACACTTATGTCTTCAATACGTGATGAGACCTTTCAGACAGTGGGACAGAGAGAAATTTTGCTCAGATAGGACCATAATATGCTGAGTCCAAGTGTAAAGCTTGTAGCTAGGCTGTGATGTTGAAGGCTGGTGTGTGATATTTTCTACCAATGCATTAGGCTCTCTGTTTTCTTCACAGGTGTGATTTATTACATTGATTTGATTTTGAGGTGATTTATTAAAATATCATTATTGCTGGAGTGGCTTGGCCACAAAGCAATACAACAGTATCCTTGAAAGCTGCAAAACATGTGAATAAATCCAGTGCACACAGCCTCGGCACAGAAATATTTAAACTGAAAAACAGATTTTGAGCCTATTTTCAAAGTAAACAGACATCTGTTTAGAAAATAGAAAATAGAAAAATAACCCTGTAATTGAATACGAATGGGCTCATGGCTAAATATATTCAAAATGATTAAAAATATATATTTCTTTTATGCCTATCACAAAAGAAGGGTGCAAGGGGTTATATATGCTGTCGGTGAAATACTTTATGTCACATTGTTGGGTAGCAGTCCTTTTACTGATGCTGCTAGTGAGTATTGGCATTCTTGCATTGGTTTGAGCTTGTCACTATTCACAGCCTGTACAGCCTGTACCTATACAGTCAATGCAATCAATACGCTAATCTGTAACTTAAATGGCCTAAAGAGGTTGCTGTCATTCTTGTGTTTGGGCTAGTTTATTTGTAACGTAATATGAAGTTAATGTCTTGTTTTTCAGCATATGAGTTCAAGCAAAAGTAAAAATTATAGATCAAAAGACAAATTTCCCCTCCTGAGATTGATGAAAAAATGAGATTTGTTTTAACTCATGTTTTAAGTCTGAATGTTGCAAGTTTCAAATTACACTTTAATTGAGTGTATATATATGATTGTTTTTATTACAATGACATTTTCTATTTTCTTAGATTCGAGCAGAAAACTTATGAGTACTATAACTGTGGTGATGTCATAGCTTTGAGGTTCTGCAAGGAAGGTAACCTCTAGACCCATACAGGCATCCACTCTAGCTTTTAAGCTTTTTTGTAGCTTTGAAGCTTTCAGATTTATTATGTATACCTGAAAATGTTGAATTTGATAATAATTGCTCAATGTTAGGGTAGCAGGTCCCATCTGAAATAAAGGCTATTTGTGGGGGTAAGAGGGTACTTCAAAAACAGGGAGTGAGGTATAGTTGTTCAACATTTTACAAAAACTATTTCTCCAAAAATATGTAGATCTAACAGGGAGTGAAATTCACTGTCATCTGTGTTGAAGTGTAAAGATTCAATAAAACAATTTGTGGATGCTAGAATGATAAGACTGTTGGGCTGGGGGTGTGTATGTCATTTGGAAATCACAAGAATATCAATATCATTTGAATGAAAGAATGATGCACTCCAATGCACTCTTATTACAATTACACATTTGTAATTGAAACTATGCAGCGGATGCTGAAGGGTTTCAGGAATAGGAAAAATAGTTTCTGATCATCAGAATGTCTTCTGAATCAAAGTTTTAGTTACTACAGGGTCTTTAAGAGGCTGAGGGAGAGAAGGAGTGTGAGGGTCAGGGAAGTGACTGCCTTGTCTATGTTGTTATAGTTGGGGGTCACAGGCCCAAATGTTCCTGGTTGTTTTTCGGGTGAGATGGCTTGATGTCTGATAAGGGTTAGGGTTAGATCCTGTGGTCAGATGGGCACATCCTGAGTTTGATTAGGTCTTGCTGGGGTCAGTGGTTGGTCAACTCTTATCACCGCACTTTGCAGCGGGTGATCATTGAGGACGAAGGACTCACCACTGACTATAGAGGGATGGTTCCACCATGAAAGAGAGAGGTTGAACTCTTGGTGTCCTCAACAGTGTGCAATACAAGTTAAGTCTGACCAGTAGTGTCTGGTACTATGTTGTTAAGGTGGAGCAACCCCAACCATCCACCAAGAAAAAATACAGAATTACTGTATTTCTTGAATGAATAACCTTTTTCAACATCTGGTCAGTCAGGTCCCAGCTCTTTTGCTCCTAGCTTATCAACCAATGTTTAGCTCTCAAACAGTGTTTTTTCATGTAGTTTTACATCATTTTCCTTCTTTGCTGCAGCTTGTACTTCTATTTCCATATGCACAGGCCAGCTAGCTAATTTACAACTGATTGTGTTCTCTCTCTGCTTCTTATTCTTTTTCTGAAAGTGAAGTAGTGGATATGTCAACACACCCCAGGCCTAATACTGGGCATACACTAAAATAACATGAACAAATGAAGCAATGGCACTGTGCCCTTGGGCAGGAAGTAACAGAAATCGATAGGAAATAAACAAAGAAAAACAAAACCTTTTCAGTAAACATTTTTATTGCAAAAGTAAAATGTTTTATACACTACCTGGCTCTATAATACTAAATACATATTATGAAGCATATTTTAAAATATGTTTTGAAGAAAAACAACTAATAAATAAGGTCTAGGTACGCTCTGTCCCCATAATATGGAAAGTTTATTTTTTATGTTATTAAATTAACTCAACTTTGAATTATAGCCTCTGAGAATCAATGTGTAATAATAAGTGACATGACAGAACCAACAAGAGGTAGAAAATGTAAGTAATGGGTGAAGTAATGGGTGTTTTTTTTTTTAAAATATCCCCAGTTTCAAAACAAACAGGCCCTAACAGAACAGAGAACATTTAAAATAATACTTACATTTCTCTGACTCTGAATTTGTGTTTTCATCAATCCCAGAGAAAGCTATTAGTGTCTGCACACACATATCTATGCTGACATATTAGAGTTAAGATGGCCCCAGTAGAGCAGTCAAGTCTAAATAATCATGTGTATTATGCTATTTGTGGTACCAATGTTTATGGTTATGTTGAGGTGAAGGTGGTGGGGGGTGGGGGGACTTCTCACCACACCCCTCAGTCAGGGTTTCAGAACACAGCCAACACCACTCCAGTGTGCTGTCAATGTGAAATGGAAAGATTAATTGAACTTGAGGACATTTTCTGCAGAGAGCAGTACAAATCATAAATCTCAAATAGATCCTGAGTCAGTAGCCTGGTTCTAAACAAATCCAACCAAGAGGAAGATCACAGTCTGCTACCCTCGTCGTGGTAAAACTATTTAACATAACATTTAGCTTCCACTTTAGCCTCCTTGCCAGGTTTGTGTCCGTCCTCACAGGGTGCAGCTATGTTTTCTTGTCTCATTAACAGCCATTTAGCAGAGGGCTATGGGAGTCAGACAACAACAGCACCAGCAGTCGGTGGCTGTGGAGGGAAGAAAAGCTCCATCTCCTTGGGATCCCTTGGGACCTGCCATTTATAAAACAGTGTCAGGGTTCAGTGCAGACGAGAGACGAGAGATTCACAGAAAAGAAGAGCATGAGCAACACAAAATTCTCACTTACTTATTCCACTCTAGAAAGAGAACCTTTTGGGGGACATTTCTGCAGCAATGGCCAATTAGTATGAGCTACTAGATCAATAGGGGCAATGGGCAAAGAGAGCGGTAGAATATTGATGGACAAGTTTAACTGATAGATTTTAACAGATTGAGGAGTGAAAATGGATGGAACTACATAAGTGGCTACAATCAACTCATATCCTTTGGCCTCATACACTGCTATTAATGCTGAAAATTGTCAAGCAATGTTTAACAACAATACATTCTTGCCCAGCAGTTAAAGTTAGCTGCTAATGCTTGGTAAGCTACCAGTATCTGAATACGTAACTGGAGCATAACCGAACAGACATTGGATCACGACAATAAATAAATAAATGTGTTAAATAAATAATTATATTGCAAAATTTGCCACTAATGTAGGCTGTGGGCGTGGCCAACAGTGAGCTGGATTGTGGGCAGAAAGGACCTGCTCAAAAACACGGTGAACATCAGCTTTGCTTTTTTTTTTTGCAGATTGGCTGTGTTCACCGCCTGCTACTTAAACACCTGTGGTGGCTTTACAGATGCTGTTTCAAGATAGACATCAAGATGAGTGTTGGGGTGTGAACTTGGCCAACAGAGGGGGAGAAAGGTGGGACTAACAATACACTTACTGCCTCGAGGCGAAAAGTTGCATTTTGCAGCTTCAAATATAAAGTGTTTCAGATGGCAAAAAAACGCCATGCACATTACGTCTGCAAGTCTTTCATAGAAACAATGCCGAATTATTCTCTCCATCAACCTGACTTTGTTGTATCTTTTAGTTGGCTTCAACATAAAAAAAAGTTTTTCCACTACGGGAATAAACAACTCACTGGTAAAAGGGGGTTGTAAGACACTCCATTGCTGTTTTGGAAGGCTTAATTTACAGCTAAAAACCCCTTCCTGTCTCTTGGGCAGTGGTATGACCGTGTCACCGGCTCTTGGGCACATTGTACTACTGCACAATGAACTCCTTCCACATGGGTGAGCAGCTGAGAGTCCCGGAATGAAAGGTTTGTGGAGTCATTAGTAAGGTTTTCATATGTCTGTGCCACTTTTAATTACTTCAGAGCTAATAGGCATGTCCACTGTGGAGGACGTAGGATGAGAATGAATGAGATGTCCTTTAATTAATATTTGGAACGGCCCCACCTGTTTCCAGTCTGTGAAGAGTGCAGTACGTGGCATTTGCCCATTCACGGTGGAGGATGAGGATGAAATCCGCGTTATGGGTTGTATACCAATCTGATAAGCCTAACGAATTGCCATATTGTCTGGCCTGCTAACGGCTGCTGTTTTTGTCATGATTGCATGTTTTGTTTTCATCCAAATGGGCTAAAGTAGTATCATCCACTATGAGACTATAATATAAATGAGAATACAACACGACCCATGAAAAAAAACAAAAAGGTCCCCATTCAGTGTGTAAATTATGATGAGCTTATCTATGCAGCTTAATGAACTGCAAACACGCCACAGTATTCTGGAGGCCATTTTCAGCCAATTAACTGGGAATCAGCTCAGAACAGAATAGAAAACAACCTGCTGCTGTCCCAAAACTGGGATAGATAACGGACTCCATTATTTACCTCCTTGTTAACACGCGGACATTGGCAGGATAGCATTTTCTTTGTCATTAAAGAAATTCTTCACATAGCCTGTGGCGGCATTATGGCTTGTTCGTCTGACAGTGAAGAAATGCTAGGTGATATTGTTATTTTTACTCTTTCACACTTGTGCTGTTTCATTGGTCAATCTATCGAAGTTGACACCAGGTTTTTTTTGTTCTATGTCAAGTCTGAACAGATTAAAGGATTTGATGGATTTGGAAAAGCAGCAAATAGCTGTTTTAGTGTTAATAACAGGGGTGGCCCACATCGCTCAGGAGGTCCCAAAAGAGACCAGTCCATTGTCACATTAATCACATTTTTGTTTTAGTTTCATCACTGTCTGGTTGTGTATCTTGTATTTATACAAGAGTATTTATACTACAGGGCATGCACCCATGAGTAGGAACATAGGGTGCCAAGACAAGCAAGCACTATCAAGGGTAGGGTGCTCACTTTAGCAAGCTTTATCAATGCATGTTTTCCACAGTGGACAGTTTTGATTGTTCCACCTCTGGACTAATTAGGATACAGTAGGGAAATATTATTATCAGCAGGAATAACTGAAACCAGCTAAATGATTGTGTATGTACTAATACTTTTGCTCTTGTAAGGATCTTGCATATAAACCAGATGCACAATTGTTTTGGACATTCGGCATAGAAGGAACTGCTTTTTGTAATTTTAACCAGAATTATTTGTATTAAGGTGTGTGAGTTGCAGTTGCAAAAATTGTGAGCTTAATGTTCAAGTGACTCCCTCGGTGTGATTTATTGAATGTGAAAGCAGTATTATGCATGCACTAGTTAATGCGTAGAGATAGCATGTCTTAACTTTTCAACGTATGCCACATTAGTGTATTGTTGTGTGCACGTTCTAAAACACTGTACTGCAAGGAAGAATGTATATGATTGAACCCGAAAGTCAGACGCATGGGGAGGAAGAAAAACTAATGAAAATATGAAATATGAAAATAAAAATTGTATGCAGAAATAGCCAAAGCTCACCAAGTTTAATATTCAATTTAAAAAGAAGCATTTCCACACACACCAATATTTTTTTAGAAATGTTACCCGTTTGTCAGTGTTAAATATTCCATGCAGTTTACCTTCTGTCCACCACAACTCCCATTATTTGCGTTCTAGTGGCTCCTCTCTGCGCAATCTATAACAACCGCAGACTCGCTGGAGAAGAGTGGCTGCAACATCAAGCAGCCCTGAACTAAACTCTTTTCCTTTGTTTCTACAAATGTGTGCATCCTTGATCAGTGCGTCTAATCCACTGTCACTCTGTACCAAAGGCTATAACTCCTTCCATGTATTATCGCCAATTTGGAGCACACTTAACTGAACTCTAGTTTCCCGTGCCTGGAGACAAAGTGCTGGTAAGGCAATTCTAGAACGCCAATGTGCTACAGAACCCGATAATTATCTTCATTGCACTTATAACCTTTTATGTTTATTGTAAAGTGAGGTGGTTATAATGTTAAACATTAGAAATCCAATTGCGTTTTATCCATAACACATGCTTTGATTTAATATTCCACATTTTCTATTAAGCCAATATTGATGAATTTGCACATCAATACTTTGGGACATCGTGGTTCCAATTAACTCGTTAATTTGTGTGACCACCTTGCTAATTTTGTTCAATGATTATATTGATTATCTCACGGTTATATTACTAATTTCCTTATCATGGTCTGAGCATTATAATACTTATGATTATGATTATTATGAGCATTATTATTATTTTTACTTAGAAACCATACTTCCTCCTTCATTGATGGCTATCCACTCAAGCACCGCACCCATAGTGGTGGGGGTTACATCAGGTCACTTCAAGCATACTGTATCTCCATTTGCCCAGACCAGGTGGTCAAGCCCAAGGCTTTTATTTTCTCTGGGTTGAGGCCATTGAAGCCAACACCATTGAAGACTACTACAGCCAAGACTGATGGGTACTCACTTTGCCTTGTGCATGCACACTCTTCCATCTACCTGAAACATTAAGGGCCAAGGACATGGCTAGTCAAACTGATGGATTTTCTCCACTGATGTCTCTCTTTTTCAAATGCTTATCCTGCAGCCCTAAACATACCCACATGAAAAGGACCTCATATAAGAGACAGTGCTGTTCCCTTTGATTAGTGCATTACTATAATGAGCTTGTGACATGAGATAGGAAGTGAATAAAGATGTCTGCCACATACGTATGGCTAAGCTTTCTTGCATTTACAGCGTGATGTTTGATATCAAAGGCTGTGTTTGTCCTCAGCAGGCCACCATCAGTTACACTGTGACAGCCAGTCTTCAAACACAGCTGGGTGTGTTTGATGTCTGGCTCCTCGGTTTCATTCTCAAGTATCCTTATTCGCCAGACCAAATATCCTTCAAAGCCCACTGAAGCATCCCTGAGAAGCTTCTGTCAGAATTGTTCACCGTGCCAAGATGTGATGAAATGGAGTGGGCTCCTCCTACGTCCTCGTATGGTGTCACTCACTGATGGCTTCACGTTGAGTCATTAAGTCATTCCAACACAGGGAGTGTCAGTCTCACATCCATCCTCATAAAATGTGTCACTCATTCACGTAGCTATCCCAAGGGCCACCATCTTCCAGTTTTTTATCTTCCTAAATGACGTTAGAGTCATATGTTACAGTATAAGGCGTAACAATGTGTCTAATACATGCTACTGTACCAATGGAAACCAGTGTAGAGAGCAACATTAAGGGTTTGACCGGCTTGTAAGGAGATTGACTCAGACCATTGTAATCAAGACTTTTAACAGCCTAGTGTGCCAAGTCCTGTCAAGTGCCTTCACTAGCTCTTTGGAATGATAATAATCATACTTTTGGATAATGTGATGATTTAGACAGGTTGTGAAAACAGCTCTATGAAAGGGCAGCCTTCAGGTTGATGTTTCAATGATAATCTTCAATGACCAAGACAAGAACACCATACGGACTTCCTGCTCTTAAACAGCAGGTTCAAATGGAGGGTGCTGAAGTAAAAATATTGATTTGATCACATACCCTTCCCTACCCAAGTTAATGAATCATTTTTTTCACATCTGTACCCCAAGGACAGCTAAAGTATCATCTGAATGGTCCAGTGCACTGGATGATTAGATCTCTCATTAAGAGTGCAGTTGGAGTGTGTAAATCTCAAGAGAGTCTTGAACATCAACAGTAGTACAGGCAATGTAGCAAGCATGTAGCAATAATGTATGCTGTCTTTATTGTCCGTCTCAAGTTTATAGCCTGGGCGGAAAAGGAGGAGGACACCACTGTGAAATATTTGAATGCCTCTGTCAATAGCTACCGTATGTGTATTCTGTTTTAGTGTTAAGGTCCACTCTTAAAGCATGATGGCCATTTTGCTGTCTACACATCCCTAAACAATGGAGTTATTTAGGCTATGTTCATACCACAGGCCTTCAGGCTCACTTCAAATTAATGTGATATTTTTGGATGACTGTTCGTGTCTGTTTTAGGAAGTAACCCACATCCAACACCAATATAAGCTGACAGCAATATCAAAAAAGACATGGGCAGAGTAACAATAACAAAAAATGTCACATCCATTTTTGTATCTGCACTCACCCGGTTTTGAACACATTTCACTTACCGTATGTGTCTTCCAGTTTTGACATAATTGAGGCACTTCCCTAAATACTTATCAACTTAGCTATTTGAGCTTGTGTCCATTTGTGCTTTGTTGTCCTCCATGCTAATGCTGGCTCAGCAAGGCTGCCGTGGTGCCAAACTGACAATTGTCTCAGGTGAATGTAAATGTTTTAATTGAAATATTGCCTTAAGCTGATGACCCCAGTAACTGGGGTATTTGTGTACATGTAAACATACTCATTGTCATGGCAGCACAGACAAGTTGCATGTAGGTCACACGCATCAGGATCCAATGTTGTACCACATATCCATGTGGTGCATACAACTTTTTGCTATTTACGCTGAAAACATCAGTCACATGACACAGATCTGATCGATGCATGCACGTATGAAAGAGTGATGGAAAGAAAAAATGGTTTGTGGGAGATAGTTATGTTCAAAGATTCAAAGGCTTATTTGTCACATACACAGTTATAGCATTACAAAAATGCACTAAACTAGAAGATACCACAATATAAGAAAAAAATAAAATAAATAGCATAAACAATATAGCAATATAAAAAATAAAGTATTTGAAAGTCAGTATGTACATGTGCAGTATGAATGTGCAATGTAAGAACCAATGTAAGAAGCAATGGCAGCAGTCACTCTTGGTTGGTTGTGTGTGTGTTTAATGTCCTAATGGCCTGAGGATAGAAGCTCTGTGACTGTAGAGGAGTTTGCCTGACTGCAGCAGTCTGAACAGTCCATTGTTGGGATGGGTAGTGTCCTTAATGATCCTATCGGCCCTGGTCCTGCACCGCCTGGTCCTGCACCACCTGGTGTATATGACCTGCAGGGTGGGGAGTGTTGCCCGGTGGTCCACTCAGCTGACCGTACCACTCTCTGCAGGGCTTTGCAGTCCTGAGAGGAGCAGTTGCCATACCAGGCAGTCATCCTCCCTGACAGGATGCCCTCTATGGCACCGTAGTAGAAGATTTTCTGGATCTGAGGGGAGAGCTTGGATTTCCTCAGCTGTCTGAGGTGGTGAAAGCATTGCCTTGCCTTCTTGACCAGGGTGTCAGTGTGTCCAGACAGGCTGGGTGGGTGGACTTGGGCACAGGGACAATAGTTGATCTTTTGAAGCATGTAGGTACAATGGACTGAGCCAGGGGTAAATTCAATATAGAGGTAAATACTGGGGCGAGTTGGTCAGCACAGGTCTTTGAAACACGCCCAGGGATGTGGGGGGAGAAGGGGGTGTTAAGCCAAAGGGATAAAGTATTGCTTCAGATGACCACAGGGAGGACACATTACCCAAAGAAGGGGTGACAAGGATCAGGTGAGTGAGTGCACCCACACTATACTTAGGATATACAAAATAGCTCAAGCACACTGAAATCCAAAACAAACCACTACAACCAGTTCATTGACTTAAAAAAAACTAAGTAAAAGACAACAATCATGAATATGCGGCACTCAAAATAATAGTGGTAGCACCCTTAAACTATGCCTGAACCACACACAAGGGATGCAAAAGAATACAACCTGTGCAATAGGATACAACCTTGGCAGAAAGTGGGGCTATGAAGGGCTTCCAAATAAAATCAAATTTCCAATTATCAACAGATCGACATTTGGCATTAAACTGAGTCCTAATCTGCAGAGGTCGTGAGGAATAGTTATTTTAGGATTGGGATGGTCAGTAGAAGCAATTTGTTACTGTCAGAAAAATGCAATTCTTCCTCTGTGTGTTACTGTTAAAATGCCTTAATCAATTAGATTAATAAAATATGAGTCTGAAAAAGAGGCATTGCAAACCAAGCATTGCATACCAATCTATGGCTTGCATGCCCATCTAGACTTCCTTTCAGTCTGCTGCCCAGTTGGTTTGTTCTCACTGGAATATCATTTTCCACAATTGGGGCTTTTCAATTTCCCTACCCCTAGGAGCTGCAGCTGGGGGACTTTGGTTGCTAGGTTTGACTGATGCCTGGTGTTGGGGATTCCCTTGATCTGAGAGCCCCTGTGGGTTTATCAGCCCAATAGTTGGCCCATGTGGATGTGATTGGGCTCCTTGGCAGGAAAGAAAGAGGAAACAAACCTCTGCTGGGATGTCACCCATCTGTGGGGACTGTTCTCCCCCAGAAAACAGCTTTGGGTGCTCTGGAGATGATTATGTCATCTAATTAGAGCAGAAGAGAGGGAAAGATTTGGTTGCCAAAGATGTGCTCCATGAGACATGGGAAAGTGCTGGGTGCATTGCACAAACCAAAGGCTATCTGGGTGAATTGAAATAATCCAAATGGTGTGCAAAAAGATGTCTTCTCCTTATTCTTCTCTGCCACTGGGACCTGGTTGTACCCATTTTCCAAGTTGAGAGATGAGACTGGACGCCTGGGGCCACCCATTGTACAACGGGTGAGGTGTAGGGGCTCAAACTTGTCCTCACTATACAACTTTTCTTGAATGTGACAAGGGAGAACTGTGAGGAAGGACAATACCGCTGATGGATGGGGACCTGATCCAGAAAGGAAATATTGTGTTGCACCTGCCCTGGCTTGTTGCCTGGTGTCTTGCCTGGTTGCCTGGAGCCACTGGCCCTCTACAACAATACTGAAAATAGGGACTCTGACTATTCCTTGAGATGCGCTGAGTACTTCAAAACATTGACAAGAAGCTCACCTGTGCTGTGTGGGAACAGCTCTAAGTAGACTGACTGAGGGGACCTAAGTGTAGGTTGGAGGAACACACAAGAGGGACCCTCCTAGAATGCATATAGATCGATCTGGCAGTATAACTGACTCCCCGACACAGTCAGTGTTGAAGACCTACTCAAAGCACTAGCACTCAATCAATGCCTATGTCCATGACTTATCAGCCTCTTGAACTGTGGGAGAGTAGAAAAGATGTTCACCATGTTAACTGAATACCATATGATAACAGCTGAAGATCACATTCATTCCAAGAAGACCAGGCACAGACAATTTCCAGGATCACTAGGATATCCATCTTTGAGAGTACATCCCCAAGAACTTCAATGTCCAAATACAAATCGGTGGCGGTGCTCAGTGGTGTTGACATTGACATCCACTTTGTTACCTTGGCCCCTCACTTCTTTCCTCCTTCTCTATCATGGCACAACAAAATCTGGCAATATCTAAGAAGGTCTGGCAATCAAATGGACCCCAACCAAGCTGAAATACTACCTCTTGGGCATAAAGTTTACCTTGGTTATTGACCATGCCCCACTTGGCCACTGCCAAAGATACTAACACCAGAGCCACACAATGTTTTTTAGAACTATAATCTTTTAATGTCACGTTGGAGCATAGGTCCAGGAGAGCCCATGGGAATGTAGATGCGCTGTCCAGACAAGACACATGCTAGTACCTTTAGTACACCCAGCTAAGACCAGACTTTGGAGAGGGGGAGATGTGGCATCCCATCAGGTGAGAAACATTCAACACACCCTCATCACCATGGAGAGAGAGGGGATAGCAAGTCAGTACCAAGGAGAGCACGACAGAGCAAGACTTTGTGAAGTGTCACAAGCAGTCTATTTTCCAGTCCATGTGCTGCAGCCAAGTGGGACTTGGAATTGGATTCACCTGTGACCAATTAGCAATCAGTGCTAGAGCCTTTTTAATGTGCTACTCTCTGAGAGACAAACACAGCTCTGGGGACGACAGAACAGCCACAACCTATCCTCCACAGTTTTCCCCAGCAGTGGGTGACAAGTGCTTTGGAGCGACAGTGAGTACTCAGCCTTAATATATTAAATCGTATCTTGAGAATGTGGAGGAATAACCTGACAGATACTAACTATCTCTTTCGCCCTCTCTTCTCATTTCACCACCAGGACCAGAGCTGCACACCAATCTCAGTGAACATCATAGATCTTGGGCTCATCACTTTTTACTTTGTTTTTGTACAGGGGGACTGAATCTCTGCTAGATTCTGAGACCTGAGTTGATTGACGAATACCCAGGAAGAGTTTGAGTTATTTTTTCTCCCTGCCCCACCCCAGAGACTTATTAATAAATTGTAGTTTTTTTGTTCACTATCAAACCACTTGTCTGGCTCCTTATTTCATTGTGAAATCAGTCTCTCACCCCCCCAGGGTTGCTACAGTGCATATATCTGACTTAGAAAGTAAAGTGATGAAGAACACACCTGTGTGGCTAACTAGAACTACTGTGATCTTCTTCAAGTGACTTGCTTCAGCATTGACCTTTGTCCTTTATGTTAAAACATCCATCATCCACAGCACCAGGTCGATAATGGGTCAACCCTACTTCCCTCACTTGCACAACTCGGGAACAGCTGCTCAGTTCAACACCAGTAGAGAAAGGGGCAGGTGAGGCTGTACAATGGGGCTGGAATATTTCATACATTCAGTCACCGTTCAATACTAACAGCATTCAAATAACCAAAATCACCAAGTTTAAAATGTGTTTTGCGTAACCCGTCAATTTAATCTTTTTTCTTATTTCTGTAGTTGCAATACAATTTGACAGTATCAATATATAAATGACATATAATGGTTGTTTACACAAAACTGCTTCAGTGATAAAGTGTGCATTGCCTGCTATAGTGTATATCCATGATTTTCTAAATTTCATATTTGTTAACCACTTCACCATTTAAATTTCACAATACAAAACACTGCCAGGAGTCTCCGAGGAGGAGGCAGAGAGGGTGTTCAAGTTACAATACAGGCATCAGGCAGTTTGATTGCACTCTGATTCCATTTTGTGGGATGAGGACTGTAACCCTAGGTTTACATGTATCTAAACAACTCAATGATTGGCCTGCTGTGATCTAGGCTGAGGAGAGAAATATTTCTGGTGCAGATGGCAGTGAATCCAGGAAAGAAACTCCAAAGAATGTTGTGCCAGCCATAAGTTTTAAGACTTGAATGGTCATGTTTGATAAGCAAATGCACGTGAAAGAAAACAAGCAATATATAGAGCTGGATCAAAGCTAGAGGAAACCGCTGAATACTGAAAAAAGATGGAGACTGGACATTGTTTTTCTCTCTATTTGCAGTGGTTGATTTCAGAATCAGAATCATGTTAATTGATAAGTATGATACATACACATGGATTCTTCTTTGAGACATTGCTGCTCACATATTGATGACTACAGAGATACACAGTGGATGCTGATAAACATGGTTCAAGGATAACAAAACTTCACATACAGCACAACGGGACAGTGCAAGACATTGACACTAGATTATATATATATATATGTATATATATATATATATATATATATACGTGTGTGTATATATATGTATACGTGTGTGTATATATATGTATACGTGTGTGTATATATATATATATATATGTGTGTGTATATATGTATATATATATATATATATGTA
>OOFE01000305.1:1989-16191 GCA_900323365.1 Monocentris japonica | reverse complement strand
CTCACATATATGTGTGTGTGTGTTTGCATGCATTTGTGTGTGTGTGTGTGTGTGTGTGTGTGTGTGTGTGTGTGTGTTCATGCCCATGATTGCCTGCATGCGCCTTTAAGGGAATTGCTTCTGATTAGCCAGAGTTTATCAGCAGCCCTGGTGTAAATACCACATGTAATGCATTCACTGCCTACCATCGGGGTCGGACACAAAGGGATCATTCTGTCAGCGTGGTGATCTCATCGCTAAGCAATCTCTTCCCCTGTTACTGCCACGGCCTTGGTCTGTCGACCGAGTCTATTGGCCATCGGACGCCTCTATAAACAGACTGTCCGCTCCTTATTTTTTTCCTACTGTTCCTCCTTTTTTCTTCTACTCAACTGGAGTCATCCTTTGAGGGAATACAGCACGGTCCTGGTTGGCCAACGTACCCGTTAAGTGGTGAGAACACAGACACCAAAATCATCCATGTGTCCCCGGTAGCTCCGTGCTAACATTTTAACATCCACTGTGTTGAGTGATAGTCGGCCAGCGTTATATCAAAAGAGAGAAAATGAGAACTTGTTGCAGCTCAGTAAGTAATTTTAAATGAAATGAAAAATCACTGTACAGCAAATGAACAGGGGTGTAAAACTGATAATATTGACTTTTTTTTTTTTTTTTGCTTTTGAGGGTGTAAGTAAGTTAACCAGCGGGCAAATCTCCAAACAAACACAACGGTGCATTCCTTTACCACAGCTGTTCAGCACTGTACATATGAGTACACATATGAGCCCTCAGTCCCAACCAGAACCTTATATGGCAGTACCACTACTCCGCTCGCCTACTGAGAGGAGGCGGAGGCGGAGATGGGAGAGATTTGATATAGGATAGACGGAAGAGGAGAGGGAGCGACGGGGGGGGGTGGAACAAGGGAGTGGAGGAAGGGATGATAGGGAGTAAAAAAAAAAAATAACAGCAAGGGGAGTAAAGGACGTAGAAGACGCGACGAGAGGCAGGGATACAGACGGGGGAATGAAGAAGAGGATGGTAGGGGTGAAAGAGAGAGAGAGAGAGGGGAGGTAACAACTCCCCCCTTCCAATCTGGTGTTGTTGAGCAGAGGTAGTAGCAGAGCACACATTCCATTAGGCAGTAAATATTGACTCAGCAGCGAACAACTGGTTTCTATTGCATGACAAACAAAGCCATTGTGTACCTGGCAGCCCTGAAAGGCCTCTGTTTGCACATCACGCTCACGTCTGGTAAGTGGGCAGGCTCATTCACTGCGGGGGGTCTTATACGGCTTTCTCTCTCTCTCTCTCTCTCTCTGTGTGTCCCTTTGTCTGCATGACTCTATCTGTCCATGTCTGTATTTCAGCCTGCCTGTCTCCCTCTCCTGGCCTCGAGCCACCAGGCCGACAACCTTGACTGTAATCCTCCTTCACTCGGTGGCTGAACCGGCAGCGGCGGGGTGTTTCCAAGTTATGCAGAAATAACTGATGGCGCTGATAGCGAGAAGCCGGACGGTCGTCAAGTGTACATTCACAGGGATTGACCAATCAGACACCCGGCGAGACAAATAGCTGCTGTAATATTTACCTTGATGACTGTACTGAGGGCTGGGCTGTTTGTCTGCAGATTATATTGTGCATTTACGTTGTGACCTCTGAACCATGCAGCTCTCAGATGGATTTGTGGCCTGGGAGGGGACTACACCTTATCATCCAATGCGTGGTCCACACCCTCATCCTGTCCTGGTGAAATGATGCATGACATACACTCCACTATTGCACCACATGGGCTGACTCAGACTATTAGGGCACTGGGTTGTGTAACATAAACCAAAGAGCTATTGTATTGTGTGTTAGGTTCAGCAGAAGAGCATGAACTAGAGCCGATAGCATCATCAATCTGTGTGACGCGGACGATTAGATGGGTGCAAGGTCACAGTCTACATTTTCATTATTGTCACATGTGGGATTTTCATATGTCATTACGAAATTGGAGGATGAAATTTGCTTTGTCATTAAAGCTGCACTAGGCAACTTTGCAGCTCCAAATGGCAAAGGGCCAAAGATGTAACGTTGGTGAGCCAAGCTTTTACCCTTAAGTTTGGATTTGTCACTTCCTGTGGGCGGAGAAGTGTCCATGCCTGACACCGGAATCTCATACAGGCAAATAGAGCGCAAATAAACACCCCATGTCGTGATTTTAGGCTCTGGACGGGTGGATTTTACACAAAATCTTGCCTAGCGGACCTTTTTTTCAGGTTTGCCATCACCAGCAGCAAAATCCTTTCTGGTCGAATGGTAAGTTATGGTTTGTATGTGTGCAGAGGGATGATGAAACTTGGCGACAGACAGGCAATCGTCTCAATGGTATAAAACCTACCTGGTACTGTGACGTGCCAAGCAGCAGAATGCAGCATTGTGCAACAACTGTGTGTTTGTACCATCACTTGTGATTCAGTCCGCTAGAATGTGGCGGAAAATGCTGTAATTACACGGCACAACATGCAAAACCTGAACCGACACCTACAACTGGGATTTTGTAGGTGTCTGAAAACACCCACACACACACACACACACACACACACTTCCCCTGCCAAGCCTGACTGCGCTTCTACCAAAGTGACACCTACGTTCAAGTATCCGGCCTGTATGGTATGTAGGTGTTTGTGGCACTTTGTAATTACATTACTTTTGTCACCGTGTGATGTACCAACAGATGTTCATGGAGGGACTGCCCAGGAAGACGCAGCGCTGTTTATCACAATCTGCCGTGAGTCCTGTAATACCAGCCAAAGATTGAAGACTTTAATACTGCTGCTCCACAGCAAAGAAAAACGGCAGTAAAAATGAAAGCCAACCCATCAAAGCACAATATGTCCTGGCGACAGCCTTGCAGAATGCTGCCTCCCCCCCCACACCCACAATCTCATCCACCTCTCCCCCATTCCCCCATGTCTTAGTCTCCCTCTTCTCTTCTCCCCATCCATTTGTTTCCCTCATCCCTCCTGCTATCTTCCCACCACCCCGCTTCCTCTGCCTCCTCTCTTCCACAGTACCACCAGTAGTGCCTGGGCCCAACGGGCTGCCGCTGGACTGGCGGTGGCATCGCAGAGCAGTCGGAGTGATAAGCCGGATTCACCATGACCTTTCCATTGTTCGGGTGGCCAGTGGCGACGCCGGGGATGGGAGTCTTTCCAAATCAAATATTTGATTCATAAACACCAGGGCCCCTGAGTCGAGGAGGGCCGAGGTGCGTGTAATCCCGTCGGAGGACCGGGGGACCTTCGATTGTGAAGAGCCAAAGATGACAGAGGTGGAGAAAATCCTCATGGCTCGTCTCGGCGCTCGCTGTCTCGACTAAATGTCAGGTTTTAGTATGCAGCTGGAAAAAAAAAAACCTCAGAGGAGCACCATTTGAATAATGTTACTGTCAGCTTCTCTACCACCCCCAACTCCTCTCTCCCCTCGGTTCATCCCCACGTCCCCCTGGGAGGAATCTGCTACGATTTACTGAAACACACTGCACACCACATGCACACACACACAAACAGACATGCCAGATCACCATCATGCCAGGGGAATGAGGCAAAGTAGGAATTTTACTGGGTTGGATTTCAAACTGAACATCGATTGAATTCCCCACTGTTTCTCTGTGATATAGTGTTTCCTAATGTAGTGCATTTGGAATGGAAAATGATGGTCTTGCATGGGAAATATTGTTTCAAAGGCCACTGCTGCTGTTTTGGTTGACTATCAATGCTACCCTCAGATGTTGATCCCATACAGAACGACTATATGACTTTGGTATATTAGAGAAAAAGGGTTATTGCCCAAGGCAAGGTTTGATTCTAGCCTGTATCCCCCAACGCAGGCAAAGGGACATCCAGAAGACGTGTTACTTCTACAGTATGCTTTTTGTGGCGCTGAAGGCTTTTCCTTTTTGTTTAATCTTTCTAGTCTTTATGGAAGAAAATCTTCCTGCATATAAACTTGAAGAGCTCATGTTAAATCTGCACCCAGCCTTCCTCCTCTGAACGATTTTAACTGGAGTGAGTTTTTTTCCGTCAGTATAATTGGATTCGATTACACAAACTAAGATGAAAACCTGACAAACAAAACTGGCCGACTGCGGATGGGAAACTCAGATGTTTAGTTTATTTACTTTTATGTCCTCTTGTTACCTTAAGGGGCGTATTAAACTTTACACAAGAGGGAGAAAGAGTGGCTGCTGGGAGATCAAGATCAACAAACACTGGATGATTAACAATATCGTCATCTGTCATATAAAATGGAACAAACGTAAACTTTTACGTGCCTTTAAAATCACAAATGCCTTGAATGATAGTGGGATCAATAAATCGTTTTCTATTGGTCGATCTAAGCAACACGGTTTGCATTTACTAAAAGTAATAGGAGCTTTTTCGAGTCAGCAAGGCTCAGTTTGATTCAAATACTATGTCAGTGCAGTCAACAGTATTACTCCAGTACATAAGGGCAAATGAAAGATGTGCTAAAGTCAGTTATCCAATAAAGCGGAATAAACCAAAGTTTCTGTGACGTGATGAGAACATCGTTACGACCAAAACGCTGGATAGATGTTTTCGTCATCGTGTGGATTATTGTTCTTTATTCATATGCCCAGTGTGAAGGAGGCAAACGGTGACAAATCAAGTGAAGTTTATGTCGCTGTTAGAAAACTAAAGACTGAGTCCATTATGGGGATATTGCCTGCTTAGAAGGTAAAGTCATAAAAGTTGCCAAGTGTGGAATCACATCATCTGAGAAGATTTAAGTATCTGTTAAAGGAAAATGCCAGCATTGGACACTTTCTGCCTCATTTGCTCCGTAGCACTTCTTGCTTTTATATTTTCTGTTTCCCATTACCTGGATTTAGTGTCATAATTTGGGGCAAGGTCTCTGTAATTCACATATTTTTAAGTGTCATTTCCTGAGGTGAATGCTGGCTAAAGCTATGCTATGAGCAGTGGAATCTGAGCTACATACACTGTCTATATTGACACCGGGTCTGAAGTAGGTCTAGAGCAGAAACTGTAGAGATAAGTGGAAAAAAACTCACAACTACTGACATGTAATACATTTCCTGAACATCAAAAGAGAGGAACCTTCAGGTACCGTCAAAGATCATCAAAGAACCAGGTACCGAGGACCACCGGGGATCAAAGGCTCACGAGACACCTTCGTATACGAAACACAATCATATCATGCTTGCAAGCAAATCTACAATCTTCAATAGTTGATATTGAATCTGCTGCCAGAGATCCCCAGTGTGAGTGACATAAGACATAAGTGGAGCACATACTTCCCTTCATGCCCCTTATGTAATTAGCGTGGGACAGAGAGACCCAGGTTACTTTATATAGATAGCGCTGTGGGGCCGAGCTGCTACACAGGACGGATATAGACGCTGGGCTAACTGGTGTCATCCTTTAAGAGGGTGAGGAATCTCTAGACTGCAGACCGCTGGCAGGGCAGCACATGGCTGTGACATTTACAGCACGGGCTGCGCGTGTCGGCCATACTGTGCTGAGGTAAGATAAGGCTGCGACTTTAAAGGTGCTATGTGCAGCATTTTTTGGAACTTCCCTCTCATGGTCTCTCAGTACTTGCATACTGAAGAAGGCTCAACAACGACTGTGTCTCAAAAAATATTGGATGTCCGAAAAACCTGGCTAACTTTTGCAGGGCGACCATAGAGGGTGTGCTCACCGGTAGTATCACAGCAATAAGGTTTGGCAATCTGACTGAACAGGATCACAAACAACTGAAAACTGTAAAGACGGCATCAGAAATCACAGGTACACCACTGCCCTGCCGCAGCTCCAGGGTGTTTATATTAACCTGCAGAACGATGGCCTTGAGCATCATCAAGGACAGCAGCCATCCAGCACATGAACTGTTTTCACCACTTCCATCAGGAAAACGTTACCAGAGCATCGGTGTGCGTAGCAGCCGCCTCAGGGACAGTTTCTTCCCACAGGCAGCCAGACTGCTGAACAGTGGCACACACACAGTGATTACATCATCAGCCTGCATGTCTGTTGTCTAGTTTTGTTTGTGTTTAGCGTATTACTCATCTCTGTTTTTATTTAATTGTCTGTCTGAGCCAGGGTGCTTGCATTGTAATGTACCATGTGCTTTGGACTGCATATGACCATAAACTTGAACTTGAACTTGAATGCATCGCCGTCAACTTAATTGCGCTGCCTTGGTGTAATTACCGTAAACAAACGAGACCACGGTGGAGACGACCGCTAGCTTCCATCTCACGCCAGTGGTATTGTTACTGCCAGCGTGTTGCTTTTCTTTTAGCCCTTAAATGGATTTTAAAACAGTCGCATTTGTGCATTTGCAATTCAATTCAATCACTGTGTCTAGGATTAATGCAGAAAATGCCATTTGCATTCCTACTTTGAGTTGATCAGCGTGCCTTGATGCACATGGGTGCATGCACAAGAGGCTCGACAGACAGATCACACACAACAGCTAGAGTATTTGATATGTGCAGAGGCATCACACCATTCTCATGCGATATCCTGCATGCCTTTTAAATAGTGGCCCGCAGCTCTGAGACTCAAAATCCACAGTGCAATGTATGTGCTGTATACAGTCGCTACACATCAGCAAGCGCTCTGTACAGTAACAGTGGGAAGTGCGGTTTGATGCGGCTCAGATCCCTCCTACTGTTCAACAGTCCCCTCTCAGGCTTTGGTTTGTTTTCATGATGCAATGTCCTTGGCAACTGGCAGAGTTGCAGAGCCTTGTCTGCTCCAAGTGAAAGAGATGGCATAAGCCCTCGCGCCTTGTGACTAGAATTTTGATCATTTAAAAATCTTTCTTCCACACTTCTTTTCTCTGCTCTTCCCCCTCTTTCTTCTCTCTCTCTCTCTCTCTCTCTCTGTCTTTCTCTCCCTCGCTCGCTGTCTCCCCGGCTCTCTCTCTGCTTCACCCTTTCTGTCTCTGCAAGTCGCAGAATCTCAGAGTAATGAGTTCCTCGTCCTCCTGCGGTGAGGCACGTTCACTGTTGCAAACCATGCTTCTTTGATATGGATTCTTTTTAAATCAGCCATCCCATTTATTGTCGGGCTTCCTTGAAAGGTCATATACTCATTAGATCCAATAAACTTAGGAAGTTTTAAGGACACGTTTGGCCTTTTTAAGGATCTGATTATCCTAACCAACATAAACTCAAATTCTCCAGGATGTGTGTCGTCTGCTGATCAAAGACAAAGAGGTGCACGATCCATAGCTCACATTCATTTTATTTTAATTAAATTAGGCGCCACCAATGTCAGTAAAAGTGTTATCACCAAATAAAATCAATTTCATTCATTGCGAATGAGAAGAAATCTATATTAACATGTTATTTGGCCCCAAGCCATATCAGTATATACAAACAAATGACTATGTGTGTTTTCTGTGTATGCCTCTGTAGTAAAATGTACTGATTTAGGACAGCAGTGACACATAGCTCTGATGTCTGGTATGCAGGCTACAATATCCTGTCTACCTGCAATGAAACTACATCCACATATATCCACAGGGCAATGAAAACCCTGGGTGGGGCATTTTTTTCAAAGAGCATTTGTTTCTGTCTCTGCTTCCAGGACTGACTTTGTGAGGCTTTATGACTGTAATTATATCTAATCAAAAAAGACATAAAAGTTGAAATGTGTCAGAATGCTGGTGAGTTGCCAGATTGCTGAGCCGTTGCACCTTTTGAAGCTGGCAGCAGTACGGCTTGTGTACGGGTGTGCGGAGAGGCAAATACTCCCACGCGCTGCCCTATAGCCGAGTTTATCTTAAGATGAAGGCCAGCCAATGTCTGTGGCTTATCAATGACATCACGGTCACACACACACACACACACACACACACACAAAAAGAGTAATATGAGATTCTATGCAATGTGTTCAGAAAGGAAAGGGGGTTGGATATGAAAGGAGGAAGGCGGATAAAGACAGAGAACCAGACAGAAACACCTGAGACAACAGACTGATTATGAAATCAAGATCTTTCTCTCTGCTGCCAAAGCAGGACTACGTATGGCAGCCAAGAAGTGAGTGTACAGAGATTAGATTCAATTAAAAGAAGGGAAAGGTTGAGCTACTGACACGGGGATGTTTACGGTCATTGCTTTAACTCGCTGAACTTAACGCAGATGCTGCTGAGGACAAGCGTCGATTCCCTCGTGGAACTTGAAAAATATCCCCAGTATTTTCATCACGACCGTCATCATCATTATCACCACAACAACTGTAATAGCCTGTGGCTGAATTATTTAGGTGCCATATATTCAGGTGGCACCAGCTCTCGTCCTTTAAAAAGAAAAGGAAAACACGTCCATCAGTGATGAATGAGGCCGTTCTGTTGAGTTCCAAAATAAAGGAGTGAAATAACATGGGCGTGTGAGGAACTCCATGTGAATGAATTGTTTCTGGCGGCGATCCAGAGTTTTCCTCCTGCAGAGCCAGTTAAAACACAGATAGCGGCGCGGCTCGTTGTTGTGTTGGGATCCGCCCCAGAGCTGGGATTTGTTCGCCGAGTACAAAAGCAGGGAAATGAAATAGTAACACAAACTGGATTTTGGAGGGAATATTCTTTTTCTGCAGGATCGGGTGATGTGGCGGGGAGGTTACAGGGGGGTTGAGGAGCTGTCCTTGGGGAGAGGAGGTGAAACTTGACAAAGCCCTCGACAAGCTCAGACAAGTACAGTGAGCAGTGGCGAAAAACACAGGTGAAACCCGTCACACGTCGTGTCATAAAAATTCCCTGTTTTGCAACACAGGTTCATTATTACAAAAGAACGTGCAGGATGGATGCGGCAAACGTTGCACCTCATTTCAGTTTCACCTCACATCAGCCAAGATGCACTGATGACACTGGTGTTGCAAACTACACACGCCTGCATTCAAGACGCTAATGCATTTTGCGTGCCTACATTGCAACAAAATAGTAGGTTTTATCGCATTGCAAAAATACATTGTAGAGCACATGCAGTTTCCACAGAAGGATTTATTTAATGGTACAATTTGTCCCTCCCCTCCTTCCAGTAGCGATTTCACAGTGAGCTCTCCAGAGATAAGCCTGTCCTTCATGTGCTCTGTCTAAGCACAGGGCCCAGATTACAGGGCCAGGGAGGATTCCCTACTGGCTGCCTGCTCTGCTACAACGTCTCCTGGACATAAACAAGTAGGATGTTCCAGAGTGAATAGTCTTTGCAATCTTGTACAGGTTATGTATCTTTGTAATCCCATGTGCTATGACTGCAGTCAGAATAGGCTGAATGCTGCAATGCATCCTGGAACATATAGTCTGTGGGCTAATGCATTCTAACGAACAAAGCACCTTATGAAAAGCTCTGCAGCCCAAAGCTCATTTTGCTTCTCTAGTATCAGTTTGTGGAACTGCCTCCCCGTGCAAATCAAATCCTGCCCTACCAGAGCGATATTTAAAAAGCAAGTGAGTGCATTAGTCTGGAACAAATTGAGAGGTGGCCAGTGTTAAGACCGTTTATTGTGTCTTTATCGTGCTTTGTGCTTTATGTCAAGCTATTATTATTTTGTCTTCGTCAAATCAACATGCAAGACATGCTTACTGCACAATGCACGCTTTCTCGGGAGCTGGCAAACGTATACCACGTTATCTTATACATAGTTTTTAATGTGCACAGATCAGAGCTTTTCGATGTGTGTTGCAGCAGCATGTTGGCAATACTCTGGTGAAACACTCCTCCTCCTCCTTGTTCTGCTCGTCCTCAGATAACTGCCTCCAGCAGAAGATGTCCTGTCGGCACCTGGCACCCAAGGGAGGGGAGGCCTGGTATTCCATGCCTAACACACACACTGTGCGTGAGAGGAGCGTGTGTGTGTGTATGTGTGTGTGTGTGCGCGCATGCACTTGCACAACTGTTCTGCATATCTGTGTGTGTGTGTGTGTGTGTGTGTGTGTGTGTGTGTGCAAGCCAGTAGTGTGTTGCACAGTATATTTGTGGTGCATTATTATTGTGTGCCTGTGAGCTGGTGTTGTCTGTCAATCTCCCCCTGGTCCCAGCCTGCTCTGGCTGGCTTATTGAAGCAACAGACAGCGTGGGCACACACCAGCTCGGAGCAGACCTGATCCCAGGCTGATGGAGACAGACAGAGACTTGGTGAAGTTGAGAGAACAGCCTGGGGTTGTCTGCAGACCACGGGGAATACGCCCCCGAGTCACAAAAAATTGGAGTACAACCCAAAACTCTGCTAAACCCCCCCTCTGCTACCGCTGCCATACAGCTCTCTGTCTGTCTACCTGCGTTGTCTGGCTGTCTGAATACCTGTCTGTCATTCAGTCAGTCAGTCAGTCAGATTAGATCATTCAAGCTGTGCCTCTGCATTTATTTACTAACCTCCATTCCTGCATTTGATTTTAGCTTTCTTGTCCACAGGCTTACTTAGTTGTTCATCAGTGCCATCCATCTTGTATGGAGAAAACCAATGCATCAGCAGTGTAATTTTGTAATCAGCACAGCGAGGAATACAAATCAGATCGGCAGCAGGGCCGTAATGCATGTAATCCATCAGAATGAAAGTGTTACAGACAACTGATAAACATGCATTTTTGAGGTGATTAATTGAGTGGATAACAGATTGATCTCTCCGTGTACTCGCAGATCTGGAGTTTATTTCTTTCTTTTATTGAACTGCGTGCATGAAGATGGTGGCCTTCTGATTGTGCACAGACGTCACCAAATGAACCAAACAAGCAAAGTGAATCAATTGTGTGCAGCTGTTGGGATTTCCACGATTTCCAGATGATCAATAACACAGTGTAATGTAAAATAGACAGGTGCTTTGGGAGTATGCATTGTGGGATTGGTGTTCTGCGTTTTGATTGGATATTGGTACAGGACATTTCATTTTGTTGAAGTACTCTCGATAACTAGTAACTAGGATTAGTAAATAGTATTACAACCTCCACTGAGAGAGCTCAGATTGGTGAGGTCACACGGTAGCTTTTATCCTTACGTCTGTATGACTAGTTACATGTGGACCCAAGAAATAGCCAGTGACATCGTTTTCTCGGCAGTCAAAATATCTGGCCTGTGCCGCCTGGCCTGGCCTGGCTGTGGCTATCTGGAAAGATTGATGAGGCTCTTCAGGTAGATACAAAGCTAAATGTCTTGTGTATTAATGTGCTGTGATTGGATCCATTAGCTGCCTTGTGTAAACTAATCGCCGTGTAATGTGTGTTGTCATTTCAGCCTAACTGCTGATAATGTATTCCTCCCCCATCTTTGCAAATGCTGTTATTTTCTAATAGACTCATAGAAATAATGTTGTGTCAGGAGTAAGGATTTTTTTCCATCCGGTCCAGTGAACAGTAAGCATGTTTCACATTCACATTGATTGCTGAATTTGCTGTATACTCCAGCTTGCTGCTCTCTGATATGGACGGTTATATACGGAGTCATTGCAGGGCAAAGCGTAACAGCAGATTTGGACAAATCAAGTCAATGTGTTGTGTGGTAAAGCCCTGCTTTTCCTATCTCAGACAGGAAGGAACCTGTAGTTTTCATAAGAAGTTGTTTACAAATGAAAGCAAATTGGGTCAAATCTTAGCTGCATCCTGAAAATATTACTGCATGCAACCTTTCCCTTCAGCATGACATGATACTCAAAAAGACATCAGCACAGCGTCGACGCTGGGGATGGAGAGCAGCGCCTTGTAATAGCAGATCTTACAGTATTGCTTTCACAAAGGATGGAAAACCGCCTCGTGGAAACCATAACAGTATCACAACCGCGCTGGCTGACATCCAGCTTGCCATCTTCAGGGATCAATTTCTTCAAAGCATAATGTATCTCTTTTATTCTCCATCTGAGATGCAGAGTTGGTGATCTCGAGGTGTGCGCTGAGACTTTGAAGTGCAAACGAGTCAGAGGCAGAGATGGAAGATTCGTGGCGCAGGTTTCTCCCCGCAGAGAAACCCTGACCTCCAGTGAACAGAGTGAAAAAGAGCAAATTGAAAATAAGTTTAGTGGGGCATGTCGCAGTTCAGTGCACATATTAGAAAATAAACCTCGTGAAACTGCCTGTCAGAATCAATTTACAATGCCAATGAATTTCGGAGAGTCAGCTGAAGCGGATCTTCCCAAGCCAAACTCTACGTCTTGCATATTTGCTGGAGATATCTCCAACTTGTCGTTATTAGGATGTGATATCCAAGTCTAATGTTCAGGATTACGTCCACATCTTCGAAAGCTGCTACAGCACATTCTTGAACGATAAAGAAATGTCAATTTAAAACAAATTACGAAACGACAAAGTTGTTGTTTCTCTGTTTACACTTGCCCACATTCCTCACAGTATATCATGTATTAAGTGACAGGCGTGCCTTGCATCACTGAAACATACTCGCGAGGTTCATTACGCCGACAGACGGAGCAGGCCTCATCTATAAATATAACTGCGGCCTATTCTTTTTGCGGCAGGTTCACGCCAAGACGGCTGCTTTTAAGTGTCAGTCGCCTGGGAACTCCACTTCACAAGCAGCAACATAACAAATATTGCACATGGAGAGAATGAGGGAACAAAAGAAAGAAACAGTTTGGGTTTTTTTTAGCGATAAACACGCTGCAGAGTGTACCACATGCTGTGGCGCTACAATAGCTGTTGTTCGGGAGTTATTGCTAATGGACGGGTTTGCACACTCAGTGGGGCTCGCTGCTAGGGGGGCACCCCTTTTACATTATGGAAGCCGGAGGGGGGAGGAGGGGGAAATGCTATGGTTAAAAATGTAAACAAACTGATTGGAGGCTGCAATCACACAAAGGCATAATAGTCCAGTGATGAGGCTAAACACACGTGACCTCTTGCCTTGGATTGATTGATTTTTTCAGATTTCAGTTCAGAACTTGTTTTCATTCATTGGGTTAAAACGCTTCCCTGAGCACAGCGTATCTGTTTGAACCGATGATAAAGGGTACATTTAGCTGATATCAGGGACGGCAGCGCTGGAAAAACACGAGCATTAGCAAACAATCACAGCACACACCGCTCTATCTGTACAGCAGACCGCATGCAGAATATGGAGCATTTACCCAGCGGCTTCGCCCAGTCTATTGTCCCACACTTCACTAATTATAAACACACCTGCAGTCCCTTCCTTCCTGCACCAAGGTTCCCACAAAACCAATCGGACGGGCTGAAAGGGAGAGTCACAATGATATAATTACTTTTCCAGGTTCCCAGGACACATTGAAAGGAAAACGGGGGGGATGGGGGACGCAGGACCGTGGCTAAACAGCAAAGCCGGTTTGGTGCTCTTGAAAGCCGACTTGGGTAGAAAAGATCTCCGGATTACCCCGATACATGATTTAATGGTACATTCTCCATTGGTTCAGCCCACCGTAGTAATGCCCGGTTTTCTAGTCTGGCAAATATCCGAGAGCAGACAATCAACAATGACGGCGATAAAAGGAATTGATTCGGTTTTTCACATCCACCGTGTGTGGATGTGAAAAGGTTTATTTCTAGAATGCATGAGATGCTCCAAGGCTCAAGGTTGCATCACCAAATCCTCCCCACACATGGTTTTTCTCTCATTTTCCTGGAAAACAAACCTGGTGGTTATTTTGGGCAGATTGGAGTACCAACATTTCCTCGGAGGCAGAGCTGCTCTGGAAGAAATAAGAGAAATAATCTCATTGGTTGAGATAAACCTCAACGGGCAGAGCAAAACAACAGAAAAGCCCAACTGGACCATCGTGCACTCTTGCTACTAACTGAGAAAATGCAATCTTATCTAGGTTAGCTAGTTAGCCTAGCTTCCAAGATCAACAATACCATGGCCATAAATGAATGGAAAAATAAATCATTTCTATTTTTATTTCCAGCAAAGTTCCTTTGTTGCCATTCAAGTTAGCTGACAAAAAAACTGTGGTTGTTTGGCTTCGCCCATTGAGGTTTAGCTCACCCAATGAGATTATTTCTGCCTGCAGAGCTGCTTGTAGAACTAAAAATCCAATGTGCTTACTTTTGGTCTCGCCAATTAAAGTCTGCATTCCTCCATCTGAATCTCTTCATTATTTCTTTGCCGGGGCGGCAGGTTGGCCTAGCGGTTAGAGAGACCGACCCGTGACCGGAGGGTCGCTGGTTCGATCCCCAGCACCACAGGGGGGTGTATTCCAGCTGTGAGCTGGTGATCCAAAATTGACTGGT